>JAGFMF010011799.1:1493581-1541774 GCA_019455555.1 Galemys pyrenaicus | reverse complement strand
CCCCTCCCTGGCCGGCAGCAGGGATCGAACTCGTGCTGCAGTGGCTGCGGTTCGCTTCATAATGCGCTGCTTAACCCACTGCGCCACCAGGGGAGGCCCGAAAAGATTCTATTTTTAATCATAAAAAAATGAAACCTGATTTTTGAATAAACACCTCAATGTTTATTAAGAATAGTGAAGGTAATGAGTGAACTTGTATATTTTGTTTGGGAGAATTTACATATTCTCTCACATGCTCCTCACATGCACTGCAGGACATTCAACAGTGGTGCCAACGACTAAGGCAGTGGACAGGAGGATCAAGTCACCCCTGACCTGCTACAGAAGAGTGTCAGCATCCTAACACAAAACAGCTCGTGTGACTTCTTGGGACCACGTGACTTCTCAGGACTTACCGGTGTTTGTGTATCAGTGCATTGAAGGCCATGCCATCCCTCCAGCTGGTGGTGAAATTGTGAATGTTGACATTGGGGTACCTGTCATGAAAAGCAACACAATTACCAAAAAGAAAGGTTTATGCTTTAGTTACAGGCAGTCTTAAAAAAAAATTGCAATAAGCACCTAAAAATCTGAGGCAGTGATTATTAGCAATAACAATCAAGTCAGAACAAGTATCCCCTCACTTCAGCTTGCTGTAAACTAAAAAATACACAATCACATGCCCTTTCTTTCTCAGTAATTCAGACAAAAGTTGTGCATTATGTCCTAGATTTAAAACACCATTGTTACTGAGGAAAAAGTGACCACAACGTAGACAGATGTCCTTTTTGCTTCTACTTGCCTTAAGGATAACAGGACCATGTAGTCATCAAGAGCCAAACTCACATGTTGCTTTGGCAGAGCAGAAGTAGGTGGGATTACCAGTTCTAAAACTTCATGGGGTGAAGTTTTAGAAATCAGGTACCTCTCTGCAAAATGTCCCTTTCAGTTAGCTATGCTGCTATGCTGACTGATGATTAATAAAACTTTGTATCTATGGTTGACTAAAGGTTCCTGCTAACTTAATCTCCATACTAGATCACACGCTTGCTACTGTTGACTAATCATATCCATTACAGTTACATCTCTCCTCCAAGTAGTTCTGACAGTAACATTCCAATTAACCTCGTACAAAATCAGTTCTCAAATACTATGAGAACTGACAATTTCAGTGAGCAACATAAAAGATGCTGTACTTTAAAATATAGATTTCACTGAAATTTCAATAAAACAATAAAGGAAGGCGCAGCAGACCTCTCCTGCTTCTCCTGATCCGCCTGTTCTGCTCCCTGCTCTGTCTCTGGTGAATCCTCTCACCCCCCACACCTCTGGCCTGTACCCCAGTGCTTGTATGCATAAATAAATAAATCTTAAAAAAACAAAACAATAAAGGAAAGGAGAACTGAGACAGACAACAGAGAAAGAAAACTCAACGTCTGAGGTGCAAAGCTTCCCAAAGCAGTAGAAATTAAAGGGAAGAGAAAACACAAATCTCTGTTTTAAATAATGTGGATATGACTCCTAAAGTGGTTTGCAGGGTTTTAAAATTCAGGATCTACTACTGCATTCTGGCATTTCCTTAATAAAGACAGGGAAACTGACTGTGGAGATAAACTCAGAATATAAATCACAATTCCTTCTACTCTTGAGAGTTAAGTGAAATGTTAATCAACTGTTTATGACTTAACAAGATTTCTCAACAGAGACCTGTCAACACCTATTAGTGATGACCACAACAGAACTTAGTTCTATGAGAAGCAATTCCTAATCTGCTCTGAGCTTACACTCACCCAGCTGTCTTCATCTGGCACCATAACAGTAATGCATCCTTGGCAGATTTCTTCTCTTTGTTGTCTTCAGTCTCCACACTGATATCCTGGATCTAAGAAGTACAAAGAAAAAGTAAAGAACAGATGGGTCATCTGCCTCATAATGATAGTCACTGGAAAACAGGTCTGTATATACATAGAGAGCAAACTTTACACCAAAGCCCCAGCCCTGCAGACTAACCACTGAGTGCTAATTAATGGTAACTGCTGTTACCATCAGGGTTCACCTCAAAGAAATACCGACCAGAACTAGCTTTACTACTTTGCACAAAAATAAGGCAGAAGTGAAGACTAGTTACCTGCATGAGTCTCCAACACTGATTAGGGATCATTTCCACTTTGAAGCTGATCTTTTTAATCTCAAGTTAGCACAGTGGTTCATACAGTAGCCCTTCAACTTTATCAGACCCCAGAAAAACATTAACTTCAATTTTTCATAACCAAACATTTTCCACATCATTAATGAAGGGTTTGATCTTCATGGAGGAAGACTGTGTATACTATTTTCTGAAAGTTGACCCCAATTGAGTAAAAGATGTAGTTAAATACTTTGCTTCCATGGGCTGCTATGGTCTGAATATTTGTGTACTCCTTAACCCCAAAATTCTAACCCCTATTAGTAGGTGGGCTTTTGGGAGGTGATTAAATCATGAGGGTTCTACCTCCATGAGATCAGTGACTTATCAGATTATAATGGACTGATGTATTGTAAGAAGCTCCAGAGTGATCCCAAATACTTTCTATCATGTGAGGATACTAGAAGTCTTTGAGACCCAGAAGAGGATCCTCACCCAATCAAACTGGCAGTTCTCACATTTCCAACCTCTAGAAATATGGGAAATAAATTTCTATTGTCAGAGTTACCTAGTCTGTGGTTAGAGCAGACCCTGAATGGACTAAAACAGCCTGTCATAAGTCACTTGCAGACAGCGTATTTTCAATATTATACACAGAGCCTTGTCTACTAGCATCAAAGTCAGACTACCTGAATTCAGGTACCAATATCTACTGTGTGTCCTTCAGCAAGTTCCGGTGCTTCCCTTCTGAGGAATAGCCACATTTAACAGCGGCTACCTCATAGCATTGATGTGTATTTAAACGGGAAAAAAAAAAAAAAAATGAAGTGCTGAGCACACAGTTAGGAACCACAGACTTGAGTGCTTTGCTTACCAGTCATGTGATTTTACACAAATGCTTTAAATACCCATCTGTCTGTAGCGTCTTGCCTATAATAAAATGTAGAACTGAGGGCTGGAGGTATAAGGTTGGCCTACGAGACCATCCATCATCTTTCAGCTCTACTCATTCCACGATTCCTTGCCCTGGAACCTATAAAATGTACTTCTATTTAATGTACAAGCATGTCCCTTGATTATTTTTGAGAAACAGAGAAGATGGCATGTAAGATTAGTAACTTAGAACCTTCAAGTGTGGGGGGGGGGAAATCTAGGAACTGAAATAATTACACCTAGATTCTCCATTTTTAACTGTGATAAGTTTGTGAAATCTGAGTTTACATAAACTGCAAGTGAATGTGAAAGAACAACACTCACCCAGAAATCACTCACACAAACTCACCAAAAAAGGGTAGGACTTTATATACTAACTCTTGTCAAATTTCTTAGGCTTCTGTGTGAAAAAAGGAAGGCTTCCTTCCAGACTTATGGATCTAAAAGCACCATCTACCCTTCTGAAATGAAGACAGCTCCTTATTCAGACAAGGCAAACTCAAAGATTTTCATTCTGGTTTCTCACACCATCTTAAGGAACAGCAGACTAAAACTTGGGTTTCATCAGCAGTACTTAACAGATGCCTCCTGAACACATGCCAGGAGCTCTGGACACACACAAACACACACGCACTCCCACCCACCCACCAGGTAGTCCAGGAACCTTAAGACAAGGTGGTCTATTCAGGAACTGGGGAAAAAAGAAGAGGCCTTTGTAGGTCATAAGGAGATGCTTTACAAAGAGGCAGCATATAAGCTGGGCGTTGGTCAATGCGGAATCAACACATATTTGTAGCATGGGTGATGACTTAGTAAATTAGCTGGAGGAGGTGGAGTAGGATGCCAGCAATGCCGGCCATGTGGTGACATCAGTAGCCAATGCCTCTAGCCTCAAGAGAAAGGGAGAAAGTACATACCAGCATTTACAGGTTCAAATACAGAAAAAGGCAGCATGGCAGGAAGCTAACTGGTCAATGACTCAACCCAATTCAGTCTGAGAATCCTGGAAAGGGCTGCCTATGCCAGCTCCCCTACATGGGCACAGACCTGATGTCAAGAGAAGCCTCCGGCAAGATGCTTTCCATGCTCTGATTACTACAGGCCAACAGAACTTCTTACTCTATAAAACTGAAAGGCTCAAAGAGTGTCCTAATTTTACCTCTGTTGGCCTAAGATCCAAGAGCAAGTAATTAGTGAATTCAAAGGTATTTTCTCCACTTTCAAATCATTCAGGAATTAAAATGATGAAATCTACAGTCTATTTGCAAGTGTGCTTGATTGTGATTAACTCCATGAATAATGTTCATCTTTAATGGGGGTTCAATACTCAGAACTGCTTAAAGGGGCTGGAACCTGGGAGCCTAAATTAGGAAAATGCTTTCCTGAGGGAGCAAGCTGGTCGGGCAGGTTTGGAAACTACCCATTCCAGAATCCATTTCTTTGTGTAACTCCAACCCTTTCCCCCTTCCCCCCTCCTCCACTCCCACCCCCAACACCCACACCTTGAACATTATAAACAAAACCAATCCCAACCCCAGAGGAAGTGAGAAGGAAAGGGGGATTGGTTACATGTTGATTTCAAAGTTTTAATAAGAAAACAAATGGAACTATGATCTGATTACTGTTTTCCCCCTTTCTGATGAGTTTTTATTTACCCAGAAAAATCAATCAGACTTTATCCAAAGGGGGTAACAGGAAGGAAAAGCACAGAGAACAGCCACTGAGGAGACAGGATTGTTAGGACATTTGTTTGCAGAGTAACCTGATACTCTGGTAAAACTATTTCTTGCACTTCAAGTTTTAACTGAAGAGCATGAGCATGAAATGCTTCATGTATGCCCTTTAAGAAAGAAGCAGTGATCAGGCCAGAGGTGTTTCTCTCCTAAGAGGTCAGAGGGATGCACTGCAGACCCAAATGGCTATGGGATTCTGGGCAAGGCTTTCCCCTATCCTTCTCCCTAAGGTGAAGGACCTCCAGAATACCTTTCAGAAGCTTATAAAGCATCTATACTCAGAACCTACCTCTCAAGCATAACAAACCCATAAAATCATCATCAATTCAAAACAAGCATATGGCCTTTTTGCATTTTCCTCTTGAAAACCTCTTTGTCACATCCCAAAGGAGAATGGATGGTGGAAACAGAGCCCACACATGTCAGAATCCTAAGTAACTTCTAAACATATCTGGTAATAGATGGCATACTCTGGTGAAGTTCAAAGGTCTAAAGCTAGTAACCCAGCATCAACCACAACCTTATTCCTCTGCTCCTGAAAACTGAGTGAAGAGACTGGCTAAGTGGTGATCTGGGATACAGGCCAGAAATCCCCCTTTCAGAAAAGCCACAATTTTCAGAGGTCAGCAAAACCACAGGAGAAGGGTAGCTGGGTACGATACACTCTACACACCCGAGTCTGAGATGAGGTTTTAACCTGATTCCTGGGAGGAAGGCCTACCTGGAAGCGCAGGATGATGGTCCAGATGAGGCCAAGGGTCAGTCGGTGGTTTCCATCCACGATGTCATGGGACCCCATGTTCTCAAGATGGACTCTCTGCTCCTTCAGGAACTGAAGGGCCTTATCCACATTCTCCAGACAGTGGATGCGCATCCGTCCCTTGGTAGGTTTAGGCTAGAAATAGGAGAGCACGGGTGAGAAGAGATTCTGCGAAGGGGGCAGAGGAGGGTTCAGAGCTCCTTCCCGAAGCCCTCACACACGTTCCTCTGAGTAGCATTTGCCCACACAAACCAAGACACTAGAAAACATGTGCTCACTCAATGTAAGGGTAGTATTTATCTAAGAGTCTTACAAAGGTTTACTTAAGGGATGGTAACTGATCACTCTTTAGAGGTTTGTTTAATCATGGAAGCTACACAATTTACATATGAGCATAGAAGCTGCAAGTATGGGGGGAAAGGAAACCAAATTTTTATAAAGAATTCCAAAGCTGTAGCTGCCTTCCATACAATATTGTGGGGGGGAGGCAGAAGCAAAGCAAAATACCTCTGAAGATCTTCTGGCTATATTAAAACGTAAAAATAGGTTTGAGATTTGCCAGGTTGGGTCATATCCCAAGGTTGGCTCAAAATAAAAAGAGGATACTCAATCAGGAGGAATTTTCAAATGGTGGTTTTGAGAGAATGACTGAGAGGGGTCTTAGTCAATGGTGTGAGTTACTGAAAAGAAAGGATGAAAGAGAGAAAAACTAGCATACAATTGAACCTGAACAACAAGGTCTGAACTGCACGGGTCCACTTGCACAAAGCTTTTTAGAACTTCTCCCCCCTACCCCATTCATCCTCTCCATCAACCTATTCAATGTGAAGATGATGAGGATGAAGACCTTTATGATAATACTCTTACAGAGTTTTCTTTCTAAGTATGTTATATCGTTCTTCTTTTTTAAACAATGCTTTCTTTTCCCAGGTATAGTCTCCATAGAATTTCCGCCACCAGTCCACCACTGCACATTCACCATAGTCCCTTGTGCTCTTCCCTCCCTCGTTTGGATCCCTCCCTCTTCCACTACCCTATAGAATGCCTCTGGTTTACAGTTGTCTGTTTATTTTTGTTTTGTTATGTTTTTTATTGTTATTATTTTTCTTCTAATGCCTTATTTGGTTCCCCTATATTCCTCTTATTAGTAAAGCCACCCAGTATTTTTCTTTCTCCTCCTGACATTTCAGTGAGCATAAGCTCTTCTAGCTCCATCCACGTTGCTGTAAATGGCATTATTTTTTTTTGATTGCTGAGTAGTATTCCACTGTGTATATATACCACATCTTCTTGATCCTGTCATCTATGTTTGGGCACTTAGGTTGTTTCCAAGTCTTATCTATTATAAATAGTGCTGTAATAAACACAGGGGTACAAGTATTCTTCTGAATTAGTGTTTTTGTGTCAAAGAAATAATAGTTATGATGAAATTCATATGGGGAGCCACACACACAAAAAAATAGCCAAAGCTCGCCTAACAAAAACAAAGGAAAATGGAGGTACACTCCAAGACTTCAAAACATACTATAAAGCTATAATTAAAACAGAGTGGTACCGGAATAAAAAGAGACACACAGACCGATGGAACCAAATAGCCCAGACATAAAGTCACTTAGAGTTTTCTTAACGTCTTCTTTTCTCTAGCTTACTTTACTACAGAAGTAGTGTACAGTATATATGTATAGAATACACAAAATATGTATTAATAGAGTGGTTATTGGTAAGGTTTCTGGTCAACAGCAGGCTATCGGGGGAATTGAAATTTAGACACAGATTTTTCATTTATTTTTATTAACTTATGCATACAAGAAGTGGGGTGTAGGCCAGAGGAATGAGAGGATTCATCAGAGACTGAGTGGGGAGCAGAACAGGTGGATCTACTGAAATACACTGCTGAGGGGAGCAGCAGGTGAGACAGGAGAGGTCTGCTGCACCATATGTGGGTAATCTCCCCAGCTGGGGATCAAATTCAGGCCATAGCAGTGAGTGCTGAGACTTAACCCCTGGGCCACCAGGGGGGCCCTGCTGTTTAGTTTTAATATGCCAACATTTCTTCCTTTTACCCAGTTACATCAAAATCCAAAACAGGTCTTTGAGAAGTGAGTATTTAAATAGGCAATGCAAAAGATTCACACCCACGCGAAGTCCTCAAGGGGTCTCCATTATTACGATGTCAAGAGCATGTCCAAGACCTCTGGCTCCAGCTCCATAGTTCTGCCCACTTACTTCCTGCCATCACTGCCCATCATTGTTGCCCCCTGCAGCAGAGGCTGCAGCTCAGGCTGTCCTTACCACTTTGCAAAGATACGCCAGGCTGTACATACCCCACCCAGCCAGGGCTGACGTGGTGCCTGAAGTCCTTCCTTCCCAGCATCTCCTAGGTCATCTTACCACACTCCTACCACCTTTCAAGGCCTGGGTCAAGGTACAGCTTTCTTTCCAGGAGATATTTATAACTATCCCAGAAGTCTCATAAGTTGCCCTTTCCGTGAAACTCCACACATTCATTATCTAAAGGTTCAAGAATTGATCATGCTCTATTTTTTATTTTTACTGCTATTTCATGTATTGCTCTTACTACTTCCAGCTAGAACACTGGTTTCTTGAGAGCAGGGGACAACCTGTACTTCTGCTGTAGTCCCACTGAGCTCTGGTTTAGTGTGGCGTACAAGGCCTGCGCAGGGTGAACTAAAGGAAACACCCTGGGTGGATGAGGCACGGAGTGTGCTGAGCTGGCTTCAGAGGAGAAAGGTAGGCAGCTGTGCATCCAGCAGGACACACCCAGCAAGGGCGCACCCTACTTTTCCCTCTGCAGTTGAGAACTCAGTTATTTGCTAGATGGACAAAGTCTGAGGGGAAGATGACTGCGTAAGTGGCCATTTTAAGTCTGCCTTGTCTTGGATTACTTTTCCCCCTGCCTTTCTCTTTCAAAAAATAAAACAAGCAAACATAGAAGGATATGCTTTGATCTGAGGAAAAAGGAATGCAAGCAGTGGCCTTAAAGCAAGTAAAAGATTCTTTTCAAATGGCAACAATGGAAAAAGAAATGACTCCAAATTTAAGCTTTTAATACTATTATGGTAGCTTTAAGCCCCAAGCCCCCAAAAGGCATTTTCTCTTGAGAAATCTCACAACTAACTTATTAAGATTTTATTACTTATACCAAATGGTACCATTATATCAAAATCAAGCACTCTAATGAGGCAAGAAAAAGGCCGAATATAAAGCAGGAAGCAGGGTGGAGCTCAGTCTAAAATTCCATGACTGACTGTGGATTAAGAGTAACACTGTGCTCTCTCTTTCAACGTTATGCCCACCAGTCTCCCCAAGACAGCCACTGGACCGACAGCATTATGCTCCTCCCCTCGGATGGAAAGATGTGCGCATAACCATGGTGTCCCGGGTAAGGGGAGGGGCCCACTATCCCTCAGGTAAGCAGCCACCAAACTCTGCATCTGGTTCTCACAAGTGCACTGAAGAGTTGCTCTGACGCCCCACCAGTAAAGGGTCTCCTCAGAATGCTGAGAAAGTGACCACTCACAGCAGCTCCTTGTTCTCTGATCCAGGTGTCTTCTGGACTGAGTGTGACTCCTGGTCAAAGCTTTCTTTGAAGTTGGAAGGGTGGGCCTTTACTGCCTCTAGGTATGTGTGGTATAAAGGGTTTCGGACATTTCTTTTTGCTGTTGAGGTCTTCTCAAGTTCTTCTCAGTGACTGGGTGCCTGACCAGTGGGACTGTGATGGAAATAGCACAGGTGGGTAGACCACTAAAAAAGTGTCTTAATGCCGAGCACAGCAGAGCTGTGAGGGGGCATTCCATCTGCAAAAAGCATTCTCTTTTTAAAGAAGCCTACCTCTCAGAGGCCAGGAAGGATATTTCTTACTTAAAGAGGAAATGCGTGAATAGAATCAAGAGCTAAGGAGAAGAACAAGGAATGGCTGTGGGTATCCATAGCTCCATCTGGCATAAGTATTCTTCTTTCAGACTTTTTCTTGAAAAACTCAATCTGAAACACACACAATCCCAAGCAAACAAATTCCAAGCTTCTATCTCTCTACAAAATCTCTGTGTATATGTTCGCATATGCATGTGGGGTACAAACAAGGAAGTGGGTGGGGGAGGGCTGTGCAAGGGGCCCACTTGCCACTACAGGGACCCCAGGTGAAGGTGACCAGCTATGCCAGAGGAGCAAGAATGGTTTGCTGCAGCCCTAGCTACAACTCAAGATCACAGCAACCACTCGCCTCCCAAAACGCTAGCTCATGAGGTAAAGGAAAGCGTGGAGGTAAAAATGGCAGACAAAAACTTCTTCAAGTAAATGATCAAACTCTTTAGAATAGTTCAAGAAATAAAAACGTACCAATTTCCAATAGTGAGGGAAAATGTGAAATTTTCAGGAGTGCTCCCCTTCCCACAATTCTCCCAAAATCAAACCAAGATTTTTAGACATTGATACTCTATTTTTCTGCCCCTAAAAGTTTTTGTTTTACACAATTTCCAACTGCTCCTGACCTTTCTATCTTTTAAGACATCAAACATGAGCAAAACAGATCTATACAATACATTTTGGTGGGCAATTCAGTGTACAAGATTCTGATTTTAACATGCTCATACTGAAATTACAATTTCCCTACTTTCTAAGAAATTAGTGCCTTACTCTTCAAGGATTTAACCACAAAAATGGGGATAATATCAATATAATTATCTCAAAAGGCTGTTACATAAATGAAATGGTATGCTAATCATAATCATCCTGGGGTTTTCAAACCCACAGTGTCTATCAGCAAAGGGCACCTCAGCTATTTTTATCATAACAATTCTCCTGGGGGGGCGGTGCATCTCCCTGTCCCTATGCCACTTGGGCCCTAATTACTTAGAAATAACACACCACTCCGTACACAATGAGAAGTGTTTCAGGTCCAGATAGCGCTCTCCCACTAAGAGCCAGGAAAGCTCATATACAGCAACTGAAAAGCAAGTTTAAACACATAAGTCTTGCCCAATAATAGTGATGATAAAATACATTTATAATTCTAATACCCCAGATTAAATTCTGGACCAAAATGAAAAAAAAAAAAAAAAAAAAGTGGTGGAGGAAAATCTAGTTCCTTTGTGTCACAGAGAAAGGGGAGTTGGGATGCAAGAGGTAAAATACCCAAACCCTGATAGCACCTGGACCTTCCATACCTATACTACCATGATGACACAAAACTGATGGGAAAGCATATATGAAACATGATTAACAGAGAATTTTAATGTCATCATCAGTGTGGTGTAGCTAGTGATTCAAACTAGGCCAACTACTTGCACCACCTGGCTATTAGATTTGCTTTATCTTCTCACTAAACTACCTTTATGTTTTCAAAACACTCTTGTATTTAATTTCAATTGAAGCTCACTCATCTTCAGTGGAATATTAACCCTTCTTAAACCATCGTGCACAGCATGAGGGGGAGTAAGAAGCAAAACCACAACTCAACAATGCCAAGTCTCAAGTCCTGAGTTCTGTTTGCTTCAGAGAGGTGTTCTAAAATGTTTTCAGGCTCTATACTGGGAAGTTTAGGTCATATATACAACATCGCTCCTAAGATCTAGAAATTCTGAGCTACCACTTACTGAGCAACTGTTACGTTAACCTCTCTGTTAGGTGGTTTGCATATGTTACCACATTTACCCCTCACAATAACACTGCGTAATATAATAATTACCGTGCTTTCATTTTCATGGATGTGAACACACTGGCTGAGAGAGATGAAGCAATCCAAACAGCCAGTTACTGTGTGGTGGGCTAGGACCAAAGTCTGCCTCTGTATTATACCAAGAACCCAGAACACAAGAGTGGTAAATGCTTTGGTGTGAAAGGAAATAAGCAGACTCAGTTCCCATCTGAAAAAAGTTTTCAGTTTTTTAAAGAGCTATTTTTACATTATCAATCTTCTCAAAAGGAAGAAGAGATAACAATGTAAAGAACTAAACACAACAGAACTGAGGGAAGGGGCACCTCTCTAGGCAATAGAGACTTTCTTAAGCCTTACCACCTTCCCTTCTCCCCTTCCTCCCCCCAAGCAGAAGCTAATTCTGCCAAGAAAAGCATTCCCTATCCTGTCTCACTTAATTTTATCAAATTCCTAGTGTGACGTAAGTTTGACCCAACTGCATGTGACTGTCCCATGTGTGACCTCCGATGAGGCAGTCTGATATGCTATTAGTGTGGGCACAGGGATCAATACCATCAGACACACACGCCACTCGCCACTCGGAAATTGCAGGCAAGGAGGCCTGTCCTTGGAAGAAATGCCTCAAGGGCTCACGGAGCCTCCTTTAAATCATTTTTACAAGCTTTCCCTGCACTCCAGGTTTGGCTCTCTGTCCCCTGCTCCTCTTTCCCAAAGTCCCTCTCTGGTCTCAAGTCTTTGGAATGAGGTGGGGACGGAGGTGTGGTTTACAGACCCATCCTGACTCCCAAAGACAAGTGAAAAAAACAAGGGTAAACAACAACCTATGGCATCTGAAAACTGAACTCTCTCTGAAAAGAGCAGTGTGCCCTGGGGCAAGTTTGCCAGCACAGCCCTCAAACTCTAGAGAGGAACGAGGGGGCTGGGTGACTCTAAACTGGGTGCCTGCCAAGTCTTGAGTTTGGGTCAATTACACCCTGCAGGGATCAGGATTTGTGGAACTACACAATAACCACAATGTCAATGTCTAGGGGTGGAAAAGAGAAAATGAAGGCTTCGTGGAGCTGATCTGGCCTACCTGAATATGAGAGGAAGACTTAAGGGAGGATTTCCTGGCAGGTTGTTCTGGAAATTCCTCTTACCCCCAAAATGAGCTACCCTGTTCCACCCTGGTATACCCCTTCTCTCTGACTTTCTCCATGGCTAGCCAAAGCAACCAGAAGCCACCTGGAGTGACAGCTTTCCAAGGCTTAGATGCTGGCAGGTAAAAAAAGCACCAGTTCCAGGGTTCAGGAGAAGCTAACTTGACTTAGATCTCCTACTCCCACATGTCCATGGGGTGGCTGCCAACACTTACTATCACTGAGTCAGAGCATCTGTGAAATGTAAGGGTTTAACTTGGTGGCCACTACACTTCCAGTTACAATATATGATCTTTCTGCAGCAGAGTGGAAGACTTAGTAGCAGGCAAGGGGGAATTCTCAAGTCACAGATGCTCTCTTTCTTGTTTAGAGGAGGAGAAAAATAAGAGAAAAGACACTAACTTTTCTCTTTGTATACTACCAGTATGATAAACATTTGCTTATGTTTTTTGTCTTTTTATTAAAAATAGGTTATCAACACACACACATAGCCCTTCACTACCTCATACTGAGCTTAGGATGTGGAGTGCTATTTCCAAATCTCCTCTAATATGTGATGCAGCCAAACTCATTTCATAAGGAGTTCCCAACTCCTCCTACACATCAAACTTTGAGGTTTAACAAGAGTGTAAATGATTGCAATCTAATTAAATTCAATCACGGAGCAACACACTGTGTTTCACTGGTTCCTGCCTGTCTCCTCCTGTTGAGACCCACTTGTGCAGAGTGTTTTCTCCTTATCAGGATTCAGTGGGAAAAGGAGACCTCAGCTGCAGTCCAAGATCTGTTACTGCTAAGAGACACTGGCTTTGGGCAAATCATTGGTCACTCTGTTTATTCTATAGAAGAGTAACAGAAGTGTCAACCACATTAGACTGTGAGAATCAAACAAGATGAAGAGGATGACACTGCTCTGTAAACACTGAAAGAGATATATACTGAAGTTACTTACCAACCTCACTCCTTCCAAAAACAAACTCCAGTTTATTGAGCATGCTTCCCCTGCACCAGTTCCTGACACACTCTGCAAATGCTCTCTTCACTTTTCCTCACTTCTGGCACCGACTCCAATATTCCCTACCCGTCTACAAGAAGATCCAGATGGAGTCCCACTTAGCTCCAGAATTTGACACACCATCCAGAAGGCTGTTTCCCCTCTTGAACTCTACGGCTTTGGGGCCATTTATTCAGACCTTATCAGAGGATATTCTTACTGTTACTTTTATTCTCTTTTTATATCTCACACAAATGATACTACAAAAAAAGTCAAGGTTTTGTGACCAGTCCATAAAATACTGTCTCAAAAACTGTATGTGCCAGTGGGGTTCTCCTGACAAAAGTCTACTGTAAAACTCAGAGGGATTGAATGTGGGATTTAATGCTCAACAAACCTCATGGTAAATCTGTATTTTTCACCTAGCTCAGCCTGTTTTGGAATTAACAGTGCAAAAAAAAAAAAAAAATCCTGGTTTTTGTTGCTTTCTCTTCTTTCAGATTAACAAGGTGACAGAATATCAGGAAAACACAAGGCAAACAAAACCCAGGGATACCTGTGAATGGAAATGGCAGCATTGGGGGAAGGCAGATGTATTTAGAAAATCCTGTCTTCTCTCCATCAGAGGGAGGGCTCAGTCTGGCAGAAGCAAAGCAGAAAACTGGCCATATTACCCAAAATCATCTTCACTGCTGAGGCCCATGGAAGGACAGTGGCAGACGCAGAAAAAACGTCCACTGTAGGTGTTAGGCCCCGGGGCTCCACTTCACAGCCTAGCCCAGGCCCGAGGATATCATGTCAGAAGCCCCTTCCCTGCAGACGTTAGTGCTGTAGAGAAGACTAAGTCCCCTTCTAGTCTGGTTCTGCGATCTGGGGCCATGCTCCCACTTCCACCTGTTTGGCAGATGCTAAAGTCAGGGGTGGGTCTACATTTTTCAGGGAATTTTAAAGTAAGGCTTTTAGAGAGTAATAATCCACAGTGATTTCAGTTATTAGAGGGCAGCTACGTTCACCAGTACCGCCAACACTGGTTTCAGTTATTGGAAAGTCATTCCAGTTACTGGAAAGGAATGTCCTCTGTCATCAACCCAACCCCAATTAGCAGCAACTTCCTGACTCAGCCTCAGAGTTTCCTTATTGCTCCATGAGCTGACAAATGCAAGGCAGAGGGAGGGCCACTTCTGGATGAGGATCCTGCCTAAGCCAGTACCAGAGGCGGAGATTTGTGCCTTTGGCTGTTCCTCACACTATCAGAATCAGAGGCCTTCAATAACCTAAATGCTGATGTAAAAACCTCAATTTTAACTCAAATTTTATCTAGCCAAAATTTAAGGCAGGGGTATATGAACTGTTTTTTTTTTGGTTTTTTGAAAAGTAAGTCAGACAAATTATGTCTTCTGGAGAGGGAGGAACTGGCTTGAAGTATCTATTAATAAAGTATCAATACATTTAGATAATGAAGTTCCTCAAATATTCATCTTCTACCAACTGCCAAGGTGGTACGAAGTGCCAGGGCTACATTACCCACTGTGATATAGCTCCAGATTGGAGTGCCAAGTGTTTATGTTACCCATGGTTGCGGATCACCAGTGCAGAATGCCCAGGACTGACTGAATGTGATCTGATGAGACACGTTTCGAAATGCACATTAATCTACTCAGACCTTGAAGCGCTAACCACAGTTTTGGAATCTGAATTTGGAACGATCCTTTGGGGTGAGGTAAGCCCTCTGAGGGGAGATCTGTTTGCTACAAGTAAGGGTATCTAATAGGAGTTCCCCCATAGCCTTTGCAACTAATAGCATAAAGGTTCATGAACTAAATATACCACAGCGTCAGAAAGTCTGAAAGTTTTCAGTCCAAACAAACAAGAGTTTTTAGCTCACCCGATCTACAGGTATCCCTGTTTTCTGGAACAAGATGATTAAACAGACCACTCAACCTATAATCAGGATTGGTGGTGAGGAATGGATAATAAAAGAAGTAAAAGTACTTGGGTAGTGGACATAAATAATTTCGGGCACTGACAGCTTAAGAAGCTGTGGTGCCTAGCACATCCTCCTTTATCTCAATGGTCTTAGGTTTCTGGGCAACTGCAAAAAAATTCAAAAAAATAAAACAAATCCAAAATTACTGCCTACAGGAAACAAAAGAGTAGGAGTACTTACACACAACTAAGAATTATACTTTGTTGGTTGTTTTTTTTCCTCCCTATTAATATTTTTGTTGTCTTGTCCAAAATTAAAGGGCAATGGATGGTATACCATTTACCATGTGAACATGATCAAAGATGCAATCTTTGGGCCTCCCTGGTGGCGCAGCGGGTTGAGCTCTGCACTGTGAAGTATCCGCGGCACAGCAGCGCGAGTTCGATCCCCGGCCGGGGAGGGAGCCCACATGCCACAGCAGACCTCTCCTGTCCCACCCGTAGCTCCCCTCAGCAGTGTACTTCTGTCCATCTGCCTGTTCTGCTCCCCGCTCTGTCTCTGGTGGATCCTCTCATCTCCCGCTACTCTGGCCTGTACCCCAGCTCTTATACACATAAAAAAATCAATCTTCAAAAAAAAAAAAGATACAATCTTCTTTGTGTGAGAGCATCAAAGATCTTTAAGGGTGAGCAATCTGCTCCCTCTACAGCCTAGTAGAAGACAGGACCCTTGGGGGAGGGGGGGCTCGGGGGGTAATATTCAAACTAATTTTTATCCATGTGACCTTAAATGATTTTTTAACCTACATTCATAAAACAAATCAATAAACAATTATACTAGGTTAAACACTGAAAAGGGGAAAAAAGGATGAGAGATGGGGGAGAGTCTGGTTACTGAAACTATTATGTTGGATATTGAGGTAATTTCAGCCAGCTCTCAAGTCTCGCTTCAAAAAATATGTTAAAATGCAACAAAGGACTAGCCTTTGCCTCTCCACACAGGTCCACTGTGCTCAGGCTACGAGCCACCATCTCCACTACCGCCATGGTCTTGGGTGAGAGCCTCCTATCTCTCTAGATTGTCCAGTCTGATCCACAAACTCTCAAAGAAAATGAAGCTACAAGGTTTGCATGCACAGGCAACAAAGGGCTAGGATAAAACTCACTATGAGTAAGATAAGGCTTCATTATTTTTCAGAGGACCCCATCACTGAAGTGAGGATCAGGGAAAGGGAAAACTGACTGCCCTTTTATCCAGGCTCAGAACAAATTTTGTCTGTGGGCTAATAATAGAGCAGGGTACAACCTCAGTCCCTTGCCTGTGGCCAGAGGTGTGTGGGTAGGTTTGCATAAAGACTCACTGCATCTGTCAAGTTACAGGGTGGAGATCATGTTTAAAAATAAGGTTTCCTAGCAGCCCTGCCAACCACCAGCATCATATTTTCCTGCTGATGTCACTACAGATGTGGGCTCTCTCCCTAGGCGTCAGCTTTCGGCTTGGCCCCACTACCACCTATGAAACTGTATGTGCTCTGGTCGAATGCAGCATCCATTCTCAAACCAAAGTGAGACAAAACCTGTTGGGTCAGTTGCAGTGCCTGGTTTAAGCTTCTTTGACTTAAGGTTCATAAACAAAAGTCCTATCAGACACAGCCATGGTAACTCTGGAAAGTGGAAGCGGATAACATTTTCACTGTGGGCTGACAACTCCGCTGTTCAAAAAGTGAATTAATTCATCAGAAGCTCTTAGTTTCCAAGGAAATGACAAAACATCAGCCTCTCCCTCCACCCCCAAAATAAAGTGTGCAGGAAGAAAAGTAAAACACAACTGACAGCACTAAATTCGATTCCTGCCACCTTAAAATGGCATCTGAGATTTTCCAGAGAATCAGTAAGACAGAAATCTAAAATTATTCCATGATCTTGTGGGAAACAGACGAATCTTGGAGCCAGTGCCCAAGCGTGGTCCTTCAATTTCCAGCACTATGCTCTGTTTAACTGAGAGACCAGCCAAGATTTTTCCGACCAGAGCTAGTACCTTGCAAATTACCAGAACAAGGCTGCTTTATTATAGTTCAAGAACATCACTCAGACACTCAGAATGCTATACTGGAGCTATCAAGATTCTGCTTCTCGACAATATCATCCATAAATTTCAGAATTTAGCAGGAGACAAATCCGCACTTGATTTTTCAAAAATCTTTTCTCATCTATGGTGGAAGACACTTAACAACATTGACACTCACCAGCCTCTCTCCGGAAAGGACCTCCAGCAGCTTGATGAGCATCCGTCCATCTCGAAGGTCAGTGTACAGGTCTGTGATGCGACAGGACACGCGGGCGAGGTGGGAGTTGACCCACTTGGTAAAGGTCTTTTTCTGCACAGCTTCACGCTCGTCTGCAAGCAGAGGAGAGCTCACTTTACTACCAAGCACAGAGGTGGGGCTATGCCTGTGAGATCTCAAGACCCCAAGGAAGAAGAGGAAAACTAATGAAACCTCTGCTTAGCTCCTCATAAGCACAAACAACTCTTTGGGAACAGGAATTCTACCAGCAACAGTGGAGCCCCTCAGTGCACCAACAGCAGGACATCCTATGCTTTCATTCATTTCATGTTCTCCCATCTCTGCTGAAGAGGCAGCAGAATGCAGTACATCAAGTGGGGTTCAGTCTGCAGTCCTGCCCAATAATACCTTATTTGATTGGTAAAGTTTCTAATGTGTGTGTTAGTGGGCAGAAGGACACAGTGTAGAAAACTCCATTCAGGAGAGAGCAAGAAATTGCTTCCTTCATGAATAGTCATCATCTGAGAAGATAAATTCATTCATGACCTTGAGCTGCAATTACCTTTTTACCTGCTCAGTCACATGGTTGTTCCATGAGCAGCAGAGAAATGATAGTCAGGGTGGTAGAGTATAAAGAGATTTGGTCAAGCAGGGAAAGTTACACATGGGTCTGTCCAAGGTTTCACCAAAAATTTGCAGATGCTGGGCTCAGTAGCTATAAAAAAGTAGACAACTATCACCTCCAAACTTCAACCATTTGCTGGAAAGGAGCTGCTAGTTTATAATGTGGTGGTTGCATGTTCAAGTCATCCTGGAAACAATATTAAGTTCTTCAAGCCTCAGTAATCAAGCTCTAATTCAGAGCATAAAATGCCAGAATTGCACTTATGCCCAGAATTGACTCTTAAACTTCCTGTTTCTGTAAAATATTCTACCTGCAGGTTGCTGAAGACTTTCAGCAGAGACGCACAGAGGGTGCCTGGGACCCACACTTTCATACTCGCCCACTGTCCTTCATAGAGCTACCCTCCTGTCAGTTGCTTTCCCACTTCTAGTTCCATGCCCATGAGTTTAGACTGAAAGGACCCCAAGATCTCTCCTCCCCTCCGAGGGCAAACCCAAACCCACCAAGATACTTACACATGAATCAACAACAAATGAAGCAGACACAGACCATGGCTTATATATTACAGCCCCACTGAGTGGTAACTGAAAAGCTACCCTTGCTGATGTAGCATGTGCCAGATGGCCTGGAAGGACTGGCCAGAGCATTCTGGGGAAGTCTGCCGGGAAGGTTTTGCTGAATTCTCCGTCCACCCCCACCACAGGGAGGGAGGAGGCAGAGACTACACTAGATGAGCCTTTACTGCTACCAACCTGGCAGGTGAGGCAGCTGAGCACTAGCCAAGATAGTCAGCTACCTGCTGCAATCAGCTGCTCCTCCAGAGCCAATCTCTCCCTAAAGGAGCATCCCATCCATCCACAGAGAGAGAAAGGGTCTTTCCCTGGGAACAAAGGCCAACCAGAAACAGAGGATCAGAGAGGACAAGACCGGGGAAACAAGCACATGGTAGTGAGGGGCAAGCCACAGACTGAAAGGGGAGCTGCACTGCTATCATCATAGTAGGTCACACAGAAAAGACAGCATGCATTATTAATCACACAATCACCATGATGGACGGTAACTTCATGACAGTGACAAAGAAAGCTGTATTTTTTGATCTGAGCTTGGCTGTTTAGATAGAGTAGGACCAGGACAGAACATATTAAGACAATTTAAGTTTCTCTTAGGTATATTTCACAGAAGACAAGTAACTCACAGTACGGATATATTTAGGGTTGCTTTTAAATACCTTTTATGTGCTACACTGGGTTTGGAAATGTCCTTTATATAAAGACTTGGATGTTAATAAAGGGTGTTAATCCTTGGGTGTTAATAAAGAGGTTGTGACTCAAGTTTCCTACCAAACTCAGCCTATCAAGGGAACGGGACCAAAATGAAAACCCACTTAGATTAGGGCATTTCTAAATAAACAAGTGCGTGTGCTCCTCAGCCAACTGTCACTCCTTGGGTGAACCTCACATTCAAGAAACACCTCCAGTTTCTTTCCAATTCTGAATTAACAGGTCCCTTTATGAGGAGATTCCGAGGATTAACTTCGAGAGACTATAAATGCTCTCCCCCAGCACTCAGTCCTGAGAGTTACAGCCCAACCCCAGCATTTCTCCCGTGAAGAGACAGGTCACGGATGGGAGCAGAGAGAAATGAACAGACACAGAGCAGGCTGAGGATCTTTGCACAGGGGGCTACTGTCCTGAAAAACTCCAGGGAGAAGGGAGGAAAGAAAAGGAAGACAAGTTTCAGACATGAAAGGGTGAGAGGTCTGCTCTCTCGCACTCTGCTTTTCTCTAACAGCTGCAGAGGCAGTAGCATAAACACTACAGGAAAATCACACTGGGTCTAAGTTCCTCAGGTTCTTGACATCAAACTGAAAATGGCAAGATTCTATGCAGAGACTGGATCAGAACCAGTACCCTCATGACACGTAAGGGGCAGGATATGGGCTCACAGAGAGAAACAAAGCGAGGCCGGCTTAGCATGCCCTGTGTCCTCTGCTGAGGGAGCGCCTGGGAACAAACACTTCCAAGGCCGGAAGGAGGGGAGAAACCTACCCAGCAGCCTAGCTGAGGACGAAGCTGGGAGTCCTTGGGGACTCTGTCCTTTGTTCCACCCTTCCTGGGGAGGCACAGTGACATCACCTTTGTACTCCCAGCCCAGTGAGACTGGCCCATCAGACAGGATGCCTGCCTGCGCAGCAGCAGGAGGTCCTTGGCACAGACAATGGAAGACAGAGCCTGGTTTCCAAGCTCAAGCTGCCGTCCCAGTGCCTGAGCAGTGCGAGGATGCAGTGGACATAGCAGAGGGATTCGCCCACTTCTAAGTTCTATATACATGAGACAAATTTAGCAATGCGAAAAGGGAACACTTACAAATTCCATATTGATTTCGTTATTTAGATGAGTGGTCAGCAACTGGGGGGGAGGTGATTTTGCTCCCCAGGGGACATTTGGCGATGTCTGGAAGCATTTTTGATTGTTATGACTAGAAGGCAGGTGCTGCTGGTATCCAGCTGGTAGAGAGCAGGCACGCTGCTAAATGCCCTGCAGTGCACAGGACCGCCCCCTCAATAGAATCATCCAGCCCAGAACACCATGTGGGGAAATCCTGGTTTAGACAATTGGGCTTATACCAGTTGGCAACCTCAGGGGTCTCAGAGAGGGATGCAGAGTTAGGGTGACATTCATTATTCTATTTGCCTCTAACAGAGGTCTTTCCGTTTTGCTGGTTTGTATATTTCTCTTCAGAGCCTGTTAATCATGTTTGCATCTCCCCCAAGAAGTGAACACAGCTGACCCTGACATAGGCCAGGTCCCCTCCCTGCCCTGACCAACACCCAAGAGGCAGCACCTCCAAGGCACAGGCACCCACGGTCTGCTCCCTGCGAGTCTCTCTCGGCATGCTTCCCTTCCACCCCTTCACTGTACTTATTTATAGAGACTCCCCTAAAAGCTGCTCAACCATTAAATGTGAGGAGCTGACGAGCACATCAAAGTGCCTGGTTTGCTGTAACTGGTCATTACATCAGTTGCTTCTCCTTCCCTGACACAGCAGAGGTGCCATCCACTCAAACCATCTAAAAAGACCCATGAGGGACCATGGAATCCTCTTTTCAGGGTGGAACAAGCCTTCAGAAGTTATCTAAATCGACTTTCTTTCAAAAGCACAAATAATTTTTAAAAAATTCCTTGTATTGCACCCGGACAGTTATTTTAAAAGCCCCAGAAAGAATAAACTATGTTATATATGAAGCAGGAGATTATTAGTTCTATACAAAGAAAACAGCCTGTTCTCCTATTTTATTGAAATAATAACATTGACAAAAGCACTTACTATCTACCAGGTGCTGATCTATGTGCATTACAATCCTCATAACTTCATGAGTCACTAGGGGAACTAGTAACTCTCCAGGTGGGCAGGTTCCAAAGTTGGGGTTCTCAATTATTGCACAGTAATACTTCTAGCACAACACTTAAATCATACATAATCTCACCCTCCTAACCCAAATCCTTAATTTATGAAAGTGTCTTCTGCATCCCTGGGCAACTCCAACTGTCTCTGTGGTGCATGAAGTCTTGCTCCACCTCTGAAGCTACGAGAACAGGTTTCCTTACCACGCCGTCTTTGCAGTGACCGTCACAATGTGGTATGCACAGTAGAACCCAGAAAAAACCCACAAATCTACCAAAATGTTGCCAGAACCTTGAGAACCAGACGTGGTTCCAAGTGTGAGGGTCTACACAGCTGAATCTGACAGTCCACAGGCTCGGAGATGAATCAACCAGCCTCTGGGTCAATGAGAGCTACCGAGAGAAGCAGATGAGGAAGCCCAAACTCCAATGAGTGAAGTCTACACCAGTTCCTGATCCCTGGAAGAAGTGAGTTGTAAGTGAAATTCTATTATGGTGCCTTTCCTAGACACAGAACTTTGTAGATGGAGCCTGTAATGACACCCTCAATTGCAATTTACATATTTTTTCAAAGCTCTATCAAAGAGGTGGGAAACAGGACAGATCTCCAGCAAAGCACAAGGCTCAGTGAGATTAAGGGTTATTCAGTATCACCAGCCACTAGTGGCAACATGGCATGTGCTAGGTGTCTGCCTTTGGCTGCTGCTGTGTCTCTTTCACTGCTCTTTCAGGTTAAGAAGGACTAGAACACCTGGCCACATCGTCTCTGTAGTAAGAGTCACTGTCTTTTGTTTTTGATAAATAATTTGAAGTTAAAGTTGAGCAGTGTGTATTTATATAGAAACCTGTTAAAGTTGAGCAGTGTGTATTTATATAGAAACCAAAGGACTGTAAATATCCTCTCCATTATCTTCTTCTAGAAGCACAAAACTTTCTTTTTAGAGAATGACCATTGTCAATATTAGAGGGTTATAAGGCTCCGGTTTTTGAATACTTATTCTACTGTGGAGAATTTGCTGTAACTGGAAAAATGAACACTAAGCTAGCACGAATTAAGTTATAGGATATAGAATTACCTTTGATGAACAGAAGGGCATTGTGTTATGGAAATGATTGTAGAGCATCTTTCTATAACACCCTTTGCACAGAGTGCTAAACACAAACCATATTGACCATACGCCACAGTCTGGACTATGGAAAGAAAGGGAGCCATGGATGAAGGAAAGCCTGAAGGCATGGAACATCTCTGGATGGAAAATAAGGGAATTACAGAAATAGGAACTGACAAATGACCTCATTCATTGTTCCCCCAAAGACTAGATTTATACCCGGCTTTAGAAAGCAAATCTTTCTCCCACTTTTCAAACAGTCTAAACTTGAGATTACTTTCTATCAGGATCTTCTTTAATTGTACTAAGATAATGGCCTACCTTAAGTAAGAATTGGCAATTGTGCAGTTTTTCTTTCTACAAACATATAGCTGAGTTAGGTGCAGACTTGGGTTTACAGTATGTAAGGAGGTTATGAAGAAGGAAGCTGAGAAGAAATCAAAAGGAGATAATGAATCAATTATCCCATCATCATCTTTGGGACTGGTTAAGTAGGTAATACTGTATAGCAAGCTGAGTGAGGACAAATCTGAAATAGAGAGTTTAAGAAGCACTAATATTTACAAAGTACATACTGTATGCAGAACTCTGTCTAATGCAAGGCTTCTTGATTTCAAAGAGCAAGAAATCTATGGTCTTTTATCTTTTCATTATGTTCTATTTCCTGTGTTCTACTGATATCTCCTCACCTGGCCTGTAACCGCCTCGAGGGCAAGGACCCAAGTCTATGTCTGTTTAGAACCTAAGTATATGCCTGGCAGTGTGGATACACAATAAACATCTGCTGAATGAATCAGCATACTCCCAGCACCTGACAAATAGGCTATCAGTAAATCTTGTTGCTACTGACACTAATAAGTGTCACTAATTAGTTGCTACTGCACTAATAAGGAAAGAAATTCCAAATCACACTGCTAGGCCCTTATTAGTTAAATGTTATCACTGTAGGGCACTAGAAATCATTTACAATTTTTTTTTTTGCAGTTGTCCCTCAATATCTGCTAAAGGATAAAAATGCAATTCTGTGGTACTCTTTCAGATCAAAGAGTCAAAAACTGGACTAAAAAGTAGTTTTTGTCTTGTTTCATATTTGGGAAATTGCCACAACATACCAGTATAGTGAGGCTGTGAAACACACAAGGTTGTGTTAACTGTAATATCTTAAACACGACCCAAGCAGATTAACAGTCACAAGACTTAGTTCATACTAATTTTAACAATTTGTTAATTAAAGCTCTATTCTCTTGAGTTTTTGGTTTTTTTTTTTTAATCTTACTTCAAAACCAAAGAATATAGTAAGGTGGAGTCCCCATATGTGCCTTAGCTTGAAAAAACAAATAGATCATTTCCCACGAGCAACATGTAAAATACACAGAGCAGGAAACCGGAAATAGGCAACTGGCTGTATTGATAGTGGAGAATCAAACTGTTATCTTGAGGCAGCAAAAGGAAGGAAACTAATCTTGACTGAAGGCCTCCCTGTGATGGATTAGTCTGGGGTCTTTACTTTATGCTTGCTGATTTGTATATAAATAGAACTTGAGTTAAAATATTTCTTCCTAACAGTTTAACCCCCTTCATGGACAAAACACATGTAAACATCTGTTCTAAATGCCTGTGTAACAAATACGCACTTCTCTGCTAATGCTTCCAGTCTGACACGCAGACTATAAAACAACTGTGAACTCCATGTAACCTTGCACCTAAGTTTACATCAGAGGGGTAGCCCCTGCTTGCAGTTTACAGAGTGTCTTTCTTCTAAGCAGTACAGTCCCCGATAATGCCAACGTGAAAACCAAAGCACCAGAGGGGAATCTGTGAGTGGAAACCTGCCATAATGAACTGAGAAAGCCAGTCTCCAGGATTCTGGCTTTCCCACAGTCATCATATCATCATCCCAAAGCAAACCCCTCAGGTTCATAATCCACAGAAGGACAAGGCTGTGGGAGAGGAGAAGGTTATGCCAGGGAAAAACAAATGGGCAGAGGAATACAACAAACTAAGCTGAGAGCTGGGGTGAGAACTAGGTAGTGTAAGATAGCAAAACCAGAAGGGAAACCTTAAGTATCTTTTCAAAAAAGAAACAGGATTTTATGAAGACATATTCAGAAACAGTTCACTGTATCTACTTGAAAATGGGTGGTCACTTCAACACAGGAAGCAGTATCATGACTGCTAACCACATTCTCACCTCCACAGGCTAGTCCAACAGGAAAAAGTTGGAAACTGCGGTCGGGGAGAATCAGTCTTAGTTTGCTCTGATGCACTGGTAGATGCTGTGTTAGAATTTCCACCTTGTTTATTGCAACCTGCCACTAACTAGGTGAGGAAACTAAGACACAGACGGTGCTGGTGATGCATTCCAGGACACGTGGCTATCGAAAGCATGCCCAGGCTTAGAAACCACATCACTCTGAACCCTAAAAGAACCCGAAGGCTCACACTGCCGCACCAAACTGCCTAAGGAAAACAAGATATTAGCTCTCCAGACAACCGAGTGAAGTTCAGGTCAGGTCCTTCATGACTGAAAAGGAAAAGTCAAAACCAGCCCACAGCCTGGAATGATTTTTCGTGGGGTGGGGAGGGTGGTACGGGAGGAGGGTCAGGAGGAAGAAGAGAAGACACAACGGAGACCTGTGTGACTGACAGAGCCCATCGCAGTTACAACCTTTGTCCTTTACAGAAAAGACTTGTCAGTTCCTGGTTTAAAACATCTTTCTGATGGCATCGGTGCTATAACCCGTTTGTCAGCGTCCATTTTCAAATCAAATCAGCTGAGCAAATAGGCAGAGTGCTTGTTATGAACAGGCACCCAACTGGGGACAACTTAAAATTCTACTAAGCACACAGCCAGGTTGATGTGCAGTAGTCACATGAATTTTTGTAATTTGTAACATCCTTAAAATATGGAAAAGCCTGGTAACTGAAAGCAGGTGCCGTACCCTTAACAGAGTTACATGGCAGGATGCTAACATTAATACTGCCTAACGAGGAGAGAATTTTTTAACAGGCACACTAAAGATAAGATTGTTGGAGGTGAATGAATTGCAATATAAGTGGCTAAGGGATATGTACCCATGTGATACTACTTTTCTAGATGAAGAAGCAGTAAATGTTGTATTCTAGGCCCAATCTTTCACATGGACACACATTCACCGGCCAGGCTAAAATCACATACCTCACTTTCAAGGACTAAAGGCAGGCTTTTACTACAGGAGCCTTGGCATCAAGTGGAGGTGATAGATGAGAGTTTTACCGTGTTTCTTTTCTCATGAGATGCACAAAAAGGCATGGCCCATGTAAGCAGACTAAGTCAAGATATCAAAAATGAAATAGTCTGTGGCTCTAGCTTGTGACTTTGGTATCTTCTCTAGCTTTCCAGAATTCTCAGCATAGGCTCAACAGTGCAGAGTAAAACAGAACTTTCTTTCACACTCAGGAGTCACATTACTTTCAGATATTTAAGAGACAAGAGGACAGTGCTCTTGCCTCAGTGTTTTCACAGGGGCGCTAATGCTGCCAAGAAGACAAATACAACCATTCCAGCCACTCAGAAACAGTCTCTGACTCTCCCACATAATGAGGATGTCCAAGTTAACTGTGGCTCATTGAGTTCAAAAAGCTAAGATCTGAGGGACTCTTTTTTAAATCAGAGACACACAGACAAGAAAGGCCCATCAAAGCACTGAAGGTCACTACAAAGTCACCTCCTTTTCAAGGGTAGAATAGTATTTATTAAAATAATCATTTCCTGAACAAATTTAAAAGTGGAAGCATCCACCTAAGGTCATCTAAGGTATCAAAGAAATCCTCCAAAAGGTTACGTGTGTAAAAATTAATATGGAAACGTTTATCAGCATTATGGAAAAGCAGCAAGCCACAGTGATTCCCAGCTATCCATCACTTGGAACAACAGAATTAGAGGCCACTTAGAAGGGAAATTATATTTAAAAACAAAGTGAAAATACTGTATGTTTATAAAAATTGATCTCTGTCTGTTGGGTTAGAGAAATCAGGTCTTTCCACCCTCCCACCACTGTGATGATGGACACCTGAGGTGCTGCGAGCATTCCAGGGTGGGCATGCACAAGTGGGCGCACCTGCGTTGGACATGGGCTTAAATGGGCGGCGTCATGAGGAAGCCAGAACCGACAGTACCAACAAGCAGCAGCAGCCGAGGGTGAGATGCGCTGGGGGCTTGGAGGCCTGCCAGCCTCCCAGCACCCATGCCTGCCATGTACCTGGCCACCTCTACTAACAAAAGCTACCGAGGGCCCCAAGACTCCCTTCCTTGACCCGTCTGCTAAGAACTTGCAGAACCTGCTCTGTACACCTTTTCCTGCCTCTACAGATGCGCTGGGGGATGGGAGGTCTGCCAGCCTCCCAGCCCCCAGCACCCCTGCCTGCCATGTACCATCCACCTCTTAAAATAAAAAGCATGAAAAGCCACTGAGGGCTCCAAGACTCCTTTCCTTTACTCTCCCGTCTGCCCGAATTATGGAAACCTTGCTCCAGTGCCCCCTTCCTGCCACTACAATTGGCATTAGTCAGCAGGATGGTTCGATGCAGACGGGTGCAGAGCTCTCTGAAGACTGCAGGAGGGACTGAGAGGTGGCGGGCCACGAACTTGTAACTTGGCAGAGCAATGGCAGCACAGGAGGTGGCTGAAGACCAGGACGCTGTGGGAAGAGCCAGAGATGCTGCAGGAGGTGGACAAGGTCTGGGAGCTGCGGACAAGACCTCAAGTGGAGGAGGAGACACCCGTGAGGACCAGCCCACGACCCCTGAGGCAGCAGACCAAAAGAGGACCACGAGTCAGAGCTCGCCCACTGCTGACACAAGTAAAGGACTAATGAAGTTGGACTGACAATCCCGCCAGAAGGCTGGGAAAATTTGACAGGTTATGTTTACGGGACCCTGGGGGTGGATGATTGTTTGTACACCCCAGAAGATGAGAATCGAGGCATGGCCCGTGGGCCTTAATGGCCAAAAGCAGCCTGAAAAAGCCTAGAGAAGGCAAAAGCTGGCACGAAGTTGGGGAAACCCAAAGTGGCTGGTAAGCAGCCTGTTTGTTAAAGAAGGCCGGTGAGTTTCTTAAAACCACCTGTGGGTGATGACCCGCTTGTTAAGTGAGGGTGAGGAGCTGAGGAACCGTCCTTGGGGGATGGGACGGGAACGTGGCTTGTGGTGGAGCCCACAGCCGAAGAAGGGGACCCAAGAGAGGCCGCATGTGGAGCTTGTATCCACGGATCCCCGACCCGTATGCGTGTTCACAGGGTTGGCCTGAGTGCAGGGTCTACGTGTCACATTGGTGTTGGAGTGACAGCAGAGAGTACCCTGGGGGTTGGACGATTACCCCCAAAGAGTATAGAATCGCCAAGTCCGAGAGTGAGAGCATCCTGGGGGTGGGTGCAGTGTGTGGTTTGTGGCTCAGACCACAGCCAGAGAAGGCCAGGAAGCCTGATGGCTCCTGGCGTGTGACGGCAGATGCCGTGAGTGGTTCCCGCCTCATATGACCAATGCCTTCGTAGCAGATACGGTGGATCATCTGCTAGTGCTAATAATCTTGTCTTTTGCCCCTGGGTTGGTGCCCTGCCTAAGTTTATTTGTATTTTGTTATATTTTGTTGTGTTGCTGAACTGGGTTGTATTTACTTTTGTCATGGCTGTATTGTTCACATTTGCCCAGAAAAAACTTGTTTAATTTGTATGGTGGAAAAACCTGAGGGGGTGGACTGTATGGTTAGAGAAATCAGGTCTTTCCACCTTCCCACCACTGGGATGACACCTGCAGTGCCACGAGCATTCCAGGGCGGGCATGCGCAAGTGGGCGCACCTGAGTTGGACACGGGCTTAAATGGGCGCGTCATGAGACGCCAGGACCAACAGGACCGACCAAAGAGCAGCAGTGAAAGTGAAAGCAGAGAGAAGCAGCCGCCGAGAGGGTGAGATGCGCTGGGGGCTGGGAGGCCTGCCAGCCTGCCATGTACCTGATGCCACCTCTGATGTAGAGATGACAATAAAAAGTATAAAAGCCACCGAGGAGTCTAAGACTCCCTTCCTTGACCTGCCTGCTAAGAACCATCCCGAACCTTGCTCCTGTGCTGCCCCTTCCTGCCGCTACACTGTCTTAAGAATCACTACAAATGAATCACCTAGGTTTTATTCAGCTAGTGGCCATGACCTACTATAGAAACTATCGGGCTGAGTGAGAAAGGGCAGACTAGTAAAGATAGTCTCAACTTCAACACCAAATTTGAAAATTACAGTTGTATATGCAAGTAAGTAATTTTAGAGCTCACTCCTACTTTCTAAGTCCAAAAACCAAAATTTCACTTCTCATTTGAGTTTTCTTCATTCAGGAAGTAATTTGCTAAATGATAAATTTGACCCAATGCTTAATGATACATTGAACTCAGTTTACTATTTCATCACCTGTAAAATTATTTCATGTAGAGCATTCAGCTATAAAGGTCTATTTTTTTTGTTTTTCATCTTGGGTCCATGAATGAGTAACCATTTATTGAGTAACTAGTATTGAAGGCATGAGGAAGGGCACCTGAAGTCGTTAAGAGCTCTCCTTAAAAAGTGATGGAGCAATTTTCAATTCCTTCAGGATTCACAGCACTGGATAAATGACATCCATATTCAATTATTATTTAGTTATTTAAAGTTATCTTAAGATGAAAAAGAGAAAGTTAACACTCAGGGTCAAATACTGAAAAACAATCGCATTAACTTCCTTTGTGGCTTTCCTCAACCTCACCCATATAATAAATGGTTACACAAGATTTCTCTCAAAGCCAAATAGCAGAGTTTTGGCAGGAGATCCCGTAAGTACACAATGTACACTGCCTTGTTTTAATAAATGAGGACAGAAAACTAGAGGAAGAAATGAAATGACCTCAGGTTCCAGCCCTATGATGACCTACTTGACAGCAGGACCCAACCGCATGATCCCTCACACTATCAGAAAGCCGAACAGTTAGCAGTTTACACTAGTTTTAAAGAATTTTTAATCAAAACTTTTTTTATTAATAGAAACACTAATGAAAGCCTTGAGCCTATTTTTATAGAAGATAATATACAAGGTATGACCTGGATCATACTGAAACATCTTACAGTTGGTCATCTATCATAATTTAATTCTTTCAAGAAAAAAAAGGAGTCATAAAGGGGAGTATAAATAGGCAGATAGATTTTTCTGTTGTTCTATTTGTTTTGGAAACTCAAACCTGTTGCATGATGTTGCTTAACCTAAAGGCAAATTCTGTCCCACAAAAGAGAATGCAGACTTCTACAATGTCCCAGAGTATTCGCCCACATACAGTGCCCTCCCCCACCCATCCCCACAATCAAAGCTTTATTATCTCCCACTCCACAAAGTCTGGTGGTTACAACAGATGTGTGGCCCCGGCTGTTTGTAGTTTTGCCAGTTTGTGGGGGAGTAGGGGAGGGTAAACCAATCCTGCACAGGAGGAATGTTATTACTGCTAGTTACCTAGGTACAGACTAGGATATCTACAGCTCTAGCCATTTGTTCTTCAGGGACATTTTACTGCTTAATTAAGACCTTGTTTGCCCTGAACAGCTTCTACAAAGACAATCATCTTGAATCTGGGTGAGTAGAGTTGGAGGACCACATACATACTTCCTGGGGTGGTAAATTTATATTAGCTCCTCTTTTTCAGAACAAGGTGAAAATAAAGCTACTCCTTGGGCTTGACAAAACAAATCCTTTCCTTACTGAAATGGAGAAAAAAAGCACACTTGTTTGTGGTTTAGGGGAAGGATAAGTGGATAGTATCAAAAATTTAAATACTGGTCACACAATTAACTTCTTTCTAGAAATACTTGTGCGAGCACACAAAGATATATAGGACATGAACAATTTTTTTAAGACTGTAAAAAACAGAGCAACAACCTATCAGGAGAGATCACCAGTAACTAAATTTATCTGATAGGTTGATTTTAAAATGATATAATCATATGCGAGAACAGCATGGGTGCATTAAAGGGAGATTTGCATTCCACAAGTTTATGAAGATGGACAAGAAGAGCCACTCACAGAATAGTGTATATATTCAGTATAATCTATGAGTACATGAATATGAATACAAACACACAAATAAAATATGTGGGGGCAGTAAATGGCATTAAATATGGTAAATAACATGAAATATGTATGGGGGGGGTGTGTGTAGGTAAAAAGATGAGGGTTTTTTCCCAAAACAACTGCATTTATCTCAAAGAAGTAGCCAGAAACAGCACTATTTCTGCACTGAGTCTTTTTCTGTTGTTTAAATGACTACATACCATTTTACAAATATTTAAAGTGCATTTCTGGAGGGAGAGGGAGGAACACACAATTCATGTTTATTTGATGAAAGAATGGTAGATTGCCAATGAAACTAAGACCAATGGGTAGGAAAAAAATGCACTCATTAGCGGAAAACAAATTATACCACAAAAAGTCCTAGTGAATGAGTACTCTAAAATAAATAAAATGCTACTCTGAACTTTCATGTCTTTCATCTAGAGAAAACTAGATCAGTATTTAACCTTATATAACATTTATAAACAAAATAAGGGAAATAAATATTAATGCTTCCTTTTCAAAGAAGGGCTTAGGAGATCATTAGCAGAAAACTAAGTGACTGTCAGTGAAGAAATACTGAGATCTACAGAATGCTAGGGGAAGAACTTAGCAAACAACATGCCCCACAGGGACGCCAAAGAAAGCAAGCAGAAACCCAGAGGTCAGATTTCAAGTACATTCTCACCTGCATTTTCGTAGGAACAGCTCCCATTTTATACCCTTTACTGCGCTTCTACCTCAGATTTCATCAACAGGAAAAAATTTCTAAAAAATGTTTGTAAAGCGCTATAGTAAGTAATAGAAAATAAGGACAGGTGCTGGAGGAGTTTATAGTTTCGTGACACACTAGTCTCACTGACTATACTATACTACAGGGTATAACAGGTGGTGAAAGGGTCAAAACTTCCTAGTTGAGGTCTGAGTCTAGGTAACATCACCGGTCAGCATCAGGTATCAGATCAGAAGCCACTGGGGTTGATCTGCTGGTGCACAGCCTTAAAAAGTGGCAAGCTTGTGATCCTAAATAATGGAGGAATTGAAGTGCCATCTTCCATATTAGCCCCATCCTTCACATTCATTTGGCATTTACTATAATGATTAGCAATTCTTCTAAGCACTTCACTAGAATGCAAATATCTAATTCTCATAATCACCATGTACAACAGGCACTCATCATGGAACACATTTTGCATAAAAGTAGATGAAAGCTCCGGGAGAGTCAGTGACTTGCCTGCAGAACCAGGTCTGACTCTACAGACCTCTAAACAGAACCCGATGTTAGCGAGGACCTGACACCGGGCTGCTTGAGTGGAAAAGTAGCAGGCTTTTCCTCCCTCACCACTGGTGTAATGCTGGACACCTGTGGTTCTGCACGCATGCCTGAGTGGGCATGCATAAGTGGGTGCACCTGGGTTTGGACACGGGCGTATAAGGGTGGTGTCATTAGGACGTGAAGAGAGCAGGAGAGAGACAAGCAGAGAAGAACAAGAGCAGCAGCCCAGAGAGGGAAGATGTGCCGGGGACTAGGAGGCCTGCCAGCCTCTTGCCCCCCATGCCCCCCAGGCTCTCCTGCCTGCCTGCCGTGTACCTGGTCTGGTCGTCTCTGATAATAAAAGCCTAAAAAAGTCACCAAGGGCTCCAGGACTCATCCTTTACCCGTCTGCTCGGAATCATCAAGAACTTGCTCCGAAGCCCCTGCTGGCACCACACACTGCCACTAAGACGAAGTGAAAGTTGGAATGCTTATTGAATTTCTTCCCTGACAGAATTAAATCTCTTAAGACTTAGAATACTACATCCTTAATTCCTGAAAATTTCCAGACCAGAGTTTTATATAAATCAATGCAGAGGTCCTCAACAGAAAGAATCTTCCATGTTTTCAACAGTCCTTTCATTTCCATCAGAACAGAATCTCCCAAGTTCCATGGAGAGAGGTGGTGCTCATCTTCCCTGTATGACAGCTGGGAGTATAACAGGATCCCAGTCCTGCCCTAAGTGGGTGTAGCGGCAGAAGGAGGCACTGAGCAAGTTCTGGACAGACGGGTCAAGGAAAGGAGCCTTGGAGCCCTCGGTGGCTTTTCACGCTTTTATTAGTAGAGGTGGCCAGGTACATGGCAGGCATGTGTGCCTGCGCATCTCACCCTCTCGGCTGCTGTGCTGCTGCTTCTCGCGTTGGTGCTCCTTCATCCTGTTGGTCGGTATTGTCGGTCCTGGCGTCCTCATGATGCCACCCATTTAAGCCCATGTCAAACTCAGGTGCGCCCACTTGCGCATGCCCACCTAGGCATGAGCACAGCATCGCAGGTGTCCATCATTATACCAGTGGCGGGAGGGTGGAAAGACCTGATAGTTCTCTGACCCTACAGTGGGGTAAAGCTAAGCAGGGATAAAAAAATACTGGAAAGGAAAAAAAAAAAAAAAAGCAAAATAAAAACCAGCAAGAAAACGTAAAAGGTATGTGAAGCAAAAAAACTGCTCTTGATTCTTGATCTTAAATTGGTTGGAACAGATGTGGGTAAAAAACCCGTAAAAAAACTTAATAATGGCAGCTTTTATCTTAATTTTAATTTTACTCTTTTCCTTCCAAATTTATCTAACCCTACCCTTTTCTATGGATCTTCACTAAAAAGTCCTTTAAACTTGTAGCAGGCTTTTAGCCCTTTAAGTCAATCCTATATAGCTAAACTTTTACCCACAAAAAAAATGAGTAACTTTAAATGCTTAATTAGTAACTATCTTCTTTATCTTTTGTATATTGTTCCCTAATTGTATTAAAGTTCCTTTCCATTAAAAACTTTATATATTTGTCTTGATGTGGCAGAATGCAAAACCCATTTTAAAAAAGCATGTTTAAACGTTCTGGGGCACCCCTCTCCCTGCCCTGTAACAGGAGGAGTATAATCACCTTCTTCCATCAAGGAGTCCATGCTCTCAGTCACCACCAACCCCAACCCATGATCAATATTTTTCTTCGCAAGTGTCACAAATTTGCTATTTGACATAGCATAGAAGCAAACAGTATACTCTTCCTATCTCAAACTTTATTAAAGTTCCCACTTAGACTCTGGTACCAATGCGTCAAGAAGTTCACTTCTGTAGTTACTCTGTCATTGTGTATTTTAACAAATGAAATAATTTAAGATTGCATCTGTTTGAAGGGCGAAAAAAGACATCAATATCAACTGAAGGCTTTTAACAAGTCAAGATTACACACAACCAGATTTCCAGGTGTATTTCCCCACACCCTTGTTTCCAGAACCACACATTTCTGGTATTGATAAATTAGAAGTAGCTCATGCACCATGCCACAAGGTAGTACATCTGCAGTCACAAAGAGTGAAATGCCCATTGTTTGGCATAAGGGAAAGTCCTCATTCAGATTTGGAAGTAATCAGAGCAATTAATTAATTAAAAGGACAGCTTGAGGTAATTAGCAGCAGTAACAAAAAAATGTTTACCTGAGTTCCTTCTTTTTATCTTAAGGCAGTTCCTATGGACAGATGCTCAGGATTAATGAAGTTTAATGAGACCTGCAGCAGCTGGCTAATTAGTCGGTGAGGAGGAAGTATTAGTAGTAATAACAAGGAGAAAAGGGTTTTTACTTGCTAGGAACTCAGGCCTTGGACAGCTATTTAAAACTGTGAAGCTGTAACCCCAGATAAGTCTCTGAAGAGCTTTGAAGCGCTCTCAGCGCACACACAGGCTGAAAGATAAAAAAAAGCAAAGCATGAAAGCTGAGCTTCCAGAGGGCTGGTTCTTCCACCAGCTGAGAAGAAGTAATAGTGGGAGTCCAGAGATAGTGGCGGTTCAGCGTCAGCCACAAGTCCCTGGAAAGCATCGTTTGTTCTGTCAGCAACAAACGATGCCCGTGTCCTGGATAAGCTGGTGAGTCACCACCTTGTGCCTCAATGAAACCCTTTATTGAGAATTCTCAATTGGGAGAACCCCTTTCTTATACTTTCAATACTAAGAATATCAAAAGGGTTATTAATTATGAAGAAGCACTTAATGATTATGGACAACTCTCCTTTATTCTCCATGCTACACTTATATTATCATCAAATTTGTTATGTTATCTTTTTGACCACCTCCAGGCCTTGTGCTTCTTGGAAGCACGTAACAGTAACAACAAAGCCTTTCAGATTAACTATTAAATGGTACTAATTATCTCATTCTGTCAAACATGGAGTTTTTTTGTTTTTTTTTTGGTTAAAAGAGTGAGAATCGGAAAATACTGGGGTTAGAACGCTCCTCACCCAGGATGCATACACCTACAGAAGCAGCTGGAGGCAACACTATTATTGCTTCTCCCAGCTTGAAAGGGCTGTACTGCAAGTTGCTTTGCCAGTTTTGGAGGAGGATCTGCCCCTGAAAGATTTAAGAAACAGGCTGTGAAGAACTAGTATGGACCTTAAAAATGAAAAGTTTTCAGTCAAAGTAGGTTTCCTAATTTATCTCCTCATACAGTGGAGAACCACTTTAATCTCTATCACTTAGCTCATCAACAAGAAACACAATCTCCTTGTGTAATAATAAAGTCAACCACAATAACCTTCAAATGGGATTCTATTTTAAAGAGGATATCCTAAGGTTACATCTGAATCATACGGAAACCTGTATTTTTTTCAGGACTGGCCTCCTCCCCCACAGGGGCCAGAGGCCATCGGGAACAACCCTGAAACCTCTTTCATAGATGGCTTTAACGTTTCCCGGAAAGTCCCCTGCTTATTATTTACACAAAGAAGGTCAGAAGCTATTGTCCTAGCAACACTGGAGAGCAGGTCTCACCAGCAATTTTTTTCTTTTCAGGAAAAGAGAAAAATACTGAAGTTCAGCACAGAGATTTGGGTTTATTAAGCTGCTTTCAAAATAAATATGGTTAATTGCTGTAGACTATTTACTTTTACAGTTTGAGGATCTCTCTGTCACACTGTACTTTCTTTCACACAAGACCTGACAAACAACAGTCGTTTTAGTCTTAATGCATTGGCTAGAACTGATGCATTCTCTTCAGTTTCCTAAGACTTACATTATACCTAAACCCACGGGTTAACAGTCAGGAATTACCAGGATGCCCAAAGGCACTTTTCAGAATGCCCCACAGCAGGTCTCTCTTCCCAGTTCAAAAAAGAACAAAATAGTAACAGTGAGATCCCTTGACAGGCCCAATCCTCAGCCATGTGCTCCCGCCAAGTGAGGACCTAGTCTATTCACAGTCTGGGTATTCAAAGAGCAGATTGTTTCTGTTTATTGTGCTGTTCCTACTTAAAAAAAAAAAAAAAATGAAGCCATCCTCATTGAGTGATAAGGTCTCTACACGCAAATCTGAATGATGGGAGCTGAGGTGTTTTCAAAACATCTGGTTTGTGACATTACGTGGTTTACCTACATAATGGCCACATACTGGCCGTCATGTCCACAGAATCAATCTCAAAAAAGGATGCTGATAATCTGGGACTGTGCTCTTACTCTTTGAGTGACACTGGTACCTGTGGGGTAACATGCAAGTGGAAGCTGTTATTCATTCTGACTACACACTTGTCATAGCTCCTTCTACATTTAAGGAAAGGTAAAAGAGATCATTTGCACTATATAAATCCAGGAAACAAGCATTATTTGCAAAAGGGATCAAAATTAGTTTACAACAAACATACTACACTCATTCAACAGGGTTTTTCTATGGTATCCTCAAAAGAAAATTTCTTGAGAAAAACAGACGTATGTAGCAGTGACTTGTCTCCATTCAGTCCAGTATCTTTGCTAAGAAAGATACTCACTTTTTTTCTGCAATGAGAAGCCGGAGATGAGAATAAAAGGAGAGTTCACCCACTCAACAACCCTATGAGGAGTACTGTGATTCCAGACTCTTCAAGCAGCAGAATTATCACTTCACACACATTATAAAATTACCATCAGGAGACACCATTTAGACCAGATTAAATCACTTCTAGCACTAGGTGAGATACGGACAATAAACATAAATGACTGACTGCTCTTATGCCAAATTTAGAACACAAAAGACGGCCAAAAAAAAAAAAAATCAGCTTGTGGCATGAGGGTACAGTGAAGTATACCCTAATGAAGTAAGGAAGACCTAGTGTCCCTGTTCAGAAGTACTTTTATATCTGCTCTGGGGAACCTGAAAGGTAGCCCGAGAACAAACTGTGAACAGCAACTGGGAATATTCACTTATACCTGGCAGATCAGTCAAACCAAAAACAGGGGTTATCTACTTTTCACACATGGACATCACATTACAAAAGCCAATTCCAACAAACATTCCAGCAGCTTAAAGTGTATAAGGTACAGACAGAAGAACCAGATAACTCCAAGAATATGAACTTGAAATGTGAGTTACAGCCCACCTCCAAGTTACCACGTGCTGCTATCGCCACTGAAAATTGCTCCAGGAGTGATCATCATACTTTTAACTTCAAAATTCTCCTTTAGAACTGGCAACCCTTCATTCCCGGTTCGCAAAGTGCCCTTGCAAGTCATTTTGTATACTAGCAACCACCAGCATATAAAACCAAAGTACCACAACCAAACCAAAATGCTAAAACAACTGAAATTCAGTACTGCTAGAACAGAAATGGTACATTTATAACCTGGTGACAATAACCTGCACTGGGGCGGGGGGGGGGGTAGAAAGCAGAGTCTGCATCATCTGGTGAGTCCCTCTTACTCCGACAGAATCACCAAAGCAAACTATCATCAAAAGAAGGGGAGAAGGGCCTCCCCTCCCTATTGCCCTAAAGATTAAGTCTTAGCACTACCACCACTTCTGCCTGCTTCCAGCCTCCGGCCAGGGAGCTGACCCACATGGCACACAGACCTCTCCCGTCTGGCCTGCTCCCCGCTCCCCCTCAGCAGTGTATGTCAGTAAGTTCGCCTGTTCTGCTCCCCACTTGGTCTCCAGTGAATCTTCTCCACAAGTCTGGCCTACACCCCAGTGCAAAATTAAAAAAACAAAAGGGGAAAGAGTTCTAAGATTAGTGAAAGTTAGAATTTAGTGAAAGCTTGAACTTTATTCTGCATCTACCAAGTGTCCTTCACTTCCACCACCATTAAGAGTAAAAATCGCGGGCCTCCCTGGTGGCGCAGTGGGTTAAGCAACACACTATGAAGCAAACCGCAGCCACTGCAGCACGAGTTCGATCCCTGCTGCAGGCCAGGGAGGGGACCCACATGGTGCAGCAGACCTCTCCTGCTGTGCCCGCTGCTCCCCTCAGCAGTGTGCTTCCATTGATCTGCCTGTTGTGCTCCCTGCTCTCTGTGGTGAAGCCTCTCACCACCCCCACACCTCTGGCCTGTACCCCAGTGTTTGTATGCATAAATAAATAAATCTTTAAAAAAAAAAAGAGTAAAAATCGCAGTAAATGCTTTACTGTTAGAATAGGATCAGGAATTTCCTCATCTTGGCAACTGCTTCACCAAATCAAAGCTGCCCACGTCCTAACAAAATGCTAATTGAAGATCTACAAAAATACAGGCCTCGGTCATCATGGGGAAAATGCTTTTGAGACAGCCTAGCAAAGTGGTGAAGAGTCAGAGTCTAGAAGCGGACTTGCTGCACTGGAATCTTTACCATTTACTAGCTGGATGTCCTTGGGAAAAGCTTGTATTTCATTTTCCTCATTTCAAAAGTGGAGACAATTCTTATTTCACAGGACAGTGTGACGAGCACATGAATAAGTAGGTACAAAACTTGCACGGGTAAGTATCAAGAAGGTTTAGCTGTACTGGTATTACCACCACCACCGATGAACTAAGTTTACATAGGGACCCAATGTTTTCTTCCCATCTAGCAGAATCCCTAGGTGCTCGTTGAGATGAATTTGACTGTGGCATGGACAGCAGCACCCTCCACGTATTTATTTGCAGGGCCTTCAAATCTGTATCAGGTGATAATCTAACAAACCTTCCTGACAGGTGACAGACCCTGAGGTGCACCTCATTGTGTAAGGTCATTTCATCAACATCAGCTGCTAAGCACCTGATTCCCTGTACCTGTGCCAAGATTAGCTAGATGTTGGCTAACAAAAAAAGCAGGCAGAAATCCCAACTAATAATAATTAGCATTAATAACTGAAATGGAAGGAGAAAATACACCTCATATATATCTAGACCTTCCACCAACATGCCTCACACTTTGATTGCTCCCTCTGGTCATATCCCATCCCCAACCCCAAGCAACCACCAACCTATTACCTAATCCTGGTCATACTTAAAGTTGTAGCACAAATGTCAATGCCTCCAAAAAGCCTCACTCACAGTCTGCAACCAGGAAATGCTATTTGCATGTCTTAGAACACCTGCCCTGCCACTTTCTACATTCTTTCAGAATGTAATCTGAGACAGTGGCTGTCCTTACACACCTGTATTTCTAGTGTACTCAGCTTGTAACTGGCTCACCATGGCACTCAGACTTGTTGAACATAGGTTCAACAGTTGAGCAGACTTAATGGTTCCTTCGGAAGTCACAGAGCTATAAATGTGTTCTAAAACCTTATCCTACTTTCACCTATGGCACTTACCCTTTATTAATTAGGAGGCACAGGCTGCTCCATTCCAACACGTAGTCTGCAATGGCGCATCATCGAGAGCACATTACTTAGAAACTGTGGCTTCCAGGTTTTGCCAGCTGAGTTTTGAAAACAAGGTCTAGAAACGAGCACATCTATCACCAAAGTAAAGAAACTGGGGTCTCCCTGATGATGCATGGGGTTAAGCACCACACTGTGAAGCATCCGCAACCAGTGCAGCATGAGTTCAATCCCTGGCCAAGGAGGTGACCCACATGGCACAGCAGACCTCTACTGTCTCACTCACTGCTCCCCTCAGCAGTGTATTTCAGTCCATCTGCCTGTTCTGCTCCCAGCTCTGTCTCTAGTGAATCCTCTCAACCCTAGTCCTCATATGTGCATAAGTAATTTTTTTTAAAAAAGGTAAAGAAACTGAAACAGTAACTACAGCCAACAGCTAATCACTCTGGGCCTACACACAATGTTCTAGCTTTAAGTCATTAATTGAGCTAAGGGAGCAGCAAAATGGAAAGGCAGATCTGGAGGGGCAAGAGTAAAACAAAGACCCATCACCATCACCCCCTTTCCCTCTAACCTTGCTGCAGAATCTAAACTGAACCAGATTTTGGAAACTGCCCTTTGCACCCATCTAAACATGTTTCCTTTACACTACAGGTTAGTTCCTGTCTCACAAGAGAAAAGAAGACAGACAAGGTTTCCACGCTGCCTAAGCAGGAGCGTGTTGGGGCCCAACTTTCCAAATGCATGTAGACACATTTGTCTTTTGGGCCAGAAGTTTGTGGACAGAATAAAATGAGTGCTGACTCTGTGAAGCTCAGTGTTGTCCCATCGCCGAGTCAACGCGTTGATGCATTATAGCATGTCTGGTCTCAGGTATTTCAACTCTAACAATCAAAATGCAGAAGCCTCACAGAACTAACAGTAGTTCTAAGGTCATGTTCACAAGGACCGATACATCGAGGCTCAGTATCACTTGGATTTAAGCTATTTTATGGCACAACATTCCCTCCATCCCAAAACTACTTTTTAAATTACCAAACACTGTGTTTACATATGGTTAAGTCAACTGTATCCTTCAGGATGTGTGTGTGGCATACGTGGCACCCACCGTCCCCTGTGTTATACTCCTTGTAGTATCAATGATAAGCAGATCGAACTGTTTTTAATGGAAGGTTTACTCATCAACATAGCAACAGTTTTATGACAAATTGTTATCTGAGAAGACTGACTGGTGAGCCTTTCATTTTTTAAGATGTGTATTCAACTATTCAACTTGTCGCCAGAATTAAGTATGATACTGTTAAACACCTGGGAATTTGGATGAAACATTAAATGGACATTTTAAAATTTAAAACAAAAACTACAAACATAGTCTACCCAAGTACACTGACAGACACATGCACCATGACTTGCTATCTGACTACACCTATTTAGAAAAAGTATACCCTTAAATTAAAAACAAAGGGTCGCAATGGCTACCTTTCTGATCTTCAGGATCCTCTATCCACAGAGCAGATACGGTGCCACCAACCTCATAGGGTGACTGAAACAGTATGTACCTGGCTCACACCCAGCTTGCGCTAGAAACCCCACAAAACCTAGGGTGTGTGTGTGTGCGCACGCGGGCGGGAAGTTTAAGTCACTTTTGGGCAGAAGCAGCTTGTGGCTTAACTTTCACATGACAGTGAGGTAGTGGCAAGAGTGTGCCTGCTGATTTCAGAGCAGATTGTGCTGATCCGTCCATCACAACACCACAAGCGTGACCCATCCTGAACACAGGGAGCTTTCCAACCCTGGGGGAGGGGGGCGACCTCCCACAACAGAAGGAAGCCATATTTAAATCCTCCATCGAGAGGGGTGGGTACTTTTTGAGGAGCTAGTGCTGAAAAAGCAGCTTCTACACAGACTTAAGAAATGTGTAGGCTGTGGCCTGAAGACAAGGTCCAAGTGCTCTGTCCACACCCAGTCACACCCAGATCCGCCAGGAAGATAACTGTCCGCTGGAGAGGTGCTGCAGAAGAGCTTCTTGAACACAGCCACGTATGACTGGCAGACCCACCATTCAACATGACACCGAGCAAGTTCCTTCACTTCACCAAGCCTTGGTTTCCTCATCTGTAAACACAGATAACGTCTCTGCCAGACTCTAGCACTCCTTGGGAAGTGTGATGAAGTAATGCATATACTAGCAGCAGAATGGGGTATAGAAGTATTTAATAAACACTGGCTACTTACTGCTAATGAAAGAACTATTTGACATTTTCATCAGGACACTAGATCCACTGAGTGGGCCTGAGAACAAAGAAAGCCTGGCCATTCATTTCCCCACCCAAAACACTTCTTAGATTTAACTAGGAATTTCTGTTTTCATTATCAGAACTGTCCACATGGCAGGGAAAGCAGGTGGTGTTCATTTTATATGTGAGTAAGACAGGCCCTTCCCTATATACAGTTATTGAAATCCTATTTTAAATACTGTTTTTCCATCTCTTTGACTTGCATATGAACTTGAGAGCAGGAACAGAAACTGTACTTCAGTGCCTTGCAGAGAGCTTCGTGCAGACAGAAGCCCTCCATAAGGCAGAATATTAAACAGGAGCTAACTCATGCCAGAAATCACATTTATTCTAATAATCGGGTCTCCTACGCCAACAGTTTTGTTCGTTGCTTTTTAATGCAGAGAATCTTAGCAAATGAGTAACATGTGAGTCCTGGAATTGAGAAAAGATCCCACATCAATTGCTGAATCACTCAGTAACCTGTGCCTCACTTTCCTCTCCCTAAGAGCTGCTCCTTTATCAAACAGAGGGCACAAGGATCTATGCCACAATTTATGTTTGCAGACACCTATGAGCTCACAGGAAAATGAGGCAAGAAAGGTCATTTCAGAATCACTCTGAGGACAATGGCTGAGATGAGCTTCTGGGCGCAGCTCCTCCCAGGGGACTTCCCAGCATGTTTGGTGGCAAAGAGCAGGGATGCAGCCTGCTCTGGAGCCTTAGCCCAGCAGGCCACTGCTCTGGTGCCTCTCAACTCAGCTGCTCCTTTCACAAAAAGCCATGTGAATTTACTACCCTGCTAAACACTGCTGCATGTGGTTCTATAACTCAGAACTCTGGTCTAGTTTGGCTATAATCAAGTCCACTATGAGTCAGTATGACTTTTAAAAATTGCTTCCTTGTGTTTTAAGTAAAATGAGAAAACCTCTTACCTCAAAATTGATACTGACTTGCAGAAGAAAATAAAATAAAAATGTATGGAGGTGAGGGGTTGGGAGGCACTGAGTGTTGGGACATAGTTCTTGAGTGAAAATTAGCTTTCTCTCAGATATTTCTTCAAGTTTTAAAGACCAAGCAGGCACATTAACCTGGTATCTAAGTTTCTGAGCCTCTGTTTCTATTTGCTCAGGGTATTGTAACTGCCTGTTTACTAGAAAAGCATTACTCATTCACTATCACTGTGAGCAAAGATATATTTACAACTAGAAGAGTCACATTCATTTTATAGTCACACTATATAAAAGTCTAAATGGTTACCACACCTAGAAGAATGCATTTCAATTTTGTGGGATATGCTCTTACTTCTTTTGCTATGTAAGTGGATTACATAAAGCTTGAACTTTGGTCCCATTTACTAGTCTTGCTCCATTTCATTCAAAGGAAAAAGAGGCAGAAAAAAGAGTCAACCTGATGTCTAATTAATTTCTAGGGAACTATAGCAATCCAAGTACTTTGGTGGTGTGGGCTTCCTTCTTTTTACCCCACCAAAGTTAAGTCCCTAAAGGCCTGCAGGGTACAAAGGCCTATATGAGGAAGGTTCACAGGGGCCCATCAAAATTTAGCTATATCAAAAAAGTACAGGTAAAATCAAGTTAAGCCCTTCCTGATGTTATACTTCAGCCACATCATAGAGACAAAATCATTAACATGAGTGATTCATTCTCTCATTCAACACATTACATATTCTGTGGCTGATGAGGTCATCTCTTTTCTCAGTAAAGAGGAGGCAACAAGGAGGAAGATTGGTTAACTCACTTTAAAACAACTATATATGTAATACTGCCTTCATTACTCATTCATTCATTCACTCCTTTATTCATGAAATATTTTTTGATGTGTCAAGCACTGTGAAGGAAGATAGGGAGGAACAAAAATACACAGAAACATAGTTCCCCATATATAGAAGTATTTTTTTAAAATTTTTGTTTTAGATTTATTTATACATACAAAACTGGGGTTTAGGTCACAGGTGCGAGGTGGGGAAGTGAGAGGATTTACCAGAGACAGAGTGGGGAGCAGAACAGGCAGAGTTACTGAAATACACTGCTGAGAGGAGCGGCAGGGAAGACAGGAGAGGTCTGCTGCGCCCTGTGGGTCAGCTCCCTGCCTGGGGATCAAACTCATGTGGCAGTGGCTGGCCATATAGCTTGATAGCACTGAGATACATCCCTGCGCAACCAGGGAGACACAAAGGTAGGCACTTTTATATGTAATTAGGGTGACACACCATCCAGTCTGTCTGGGATTCAGGAAGATTGTCCAGTGCTAAAACTGCAGAATCTTCTGGCAAACAATGATGATCTGATCACCGTATCAATACATTACTAATACTATACTAATTTAACTTTCACAAACACGCCAAAGCTTAAAACCATGCCAGTTTTTAACAGGAAAAAAATGGGGCTCAGTGAGGTCATGGGTGGAGCCAGGTTTGAATGCTGGCTACTGTGACACCACAGCCCACATGCTTTCCACCAACACAGTGTTTCTGAAACAAGAGATAAAATGTCCCAACACGAGCACAGCTTCCCCTCCACACCACTACAGGCAGGTTCTGATCACTTTCCCCAATGCTTCTCTGCCACCCACCCTATCGTGACCAGACCCTGTGCACTTGGGAAGCCGGGATTTCATCTGTATGACAGTTCTTGGCAGATATACATAATCTCTCTCTACCACTACAAGACTGAATTTCTGTAGCGACTCATTTAAACCTCCATAAAATCAGGGCACCATATTTGTATTTACCTCTAAATCACTCTACATTCAAGCTAGCAATCCAAAGAAACTCAATGGCATTTAACTCATCGAGCAGATTAGACTGATTTTCAGACTACATATACTTTTAAATAAATTGCAACTTTTTCTTAAAAATAATTCAAAATCTCCAAGGCCGCATTCCAATAGATAACCACCACTTGCATGTCATCATCACCAAGATAATGTTACCGGTATATGTAGCTGAATTTCAAGCATCTCTCTCTCTCTCTCTCTCTCTCTCTCTCTCTCTCTCTCTCTCTCTCTCTGTATTTCTCCTGTAAACAGTCTGTCCTTAAAAAGATAGCTCCAAAATTCCACCATAACTGCTGGGGAGTGGGGGTGAAGAGGGTAGTAGGAAATCCATGCAAATATTACACAGCCTATGTAATTTCCTTGCCATTAAGAACAGAACCTCTAGATTTTTGTTTTGCTCATTCTTCATGAATAAGGCCTGCTTCAGTGATCCTCAAATTAACTTTCAATTTGCATCATTTAAGCATTAAAAAGGGACTGTAAGGCCAGATCTTTCATTAAGGCCATTGTTAAAGCAAATACAGGCCAGCCAGTGTCTCCATGCCACTGTGATTACTGGACTTGCTACTTAAAGGTCTTGTGCCTCTTGAAAACAAGACTGAAACAGAAACAAAGACTAAGAGAGGACTTTCAAAAGCAAACACAGTAGAGGCATTCAACATATCTACAGAGGATGGTGAATATTAGTTTGGATACAACAGAGAACTCTGACAGTATGCTGGATGTACTAACTGCTCCACATGCTTTTTTATGAACTGAAGAGAGGCACCACCATAATGATTTTCAGTCTGCATCAAAATTACTAGACTCAAGGGACTGCTGTCAATCTTGTGTACTTTCTAAAGGGGAACAAAAAAGGGTGTGCATTTCAGTTGGGTGCATTTTCAGGCAAACTAAACACTTCTAACATGCCGAAGGAAACCACACCCAGAACAGGTTTCAGGCATGGGGGTGGGGGGTGAAACACTCAAGTTCAAAAGACTTGTCCCTGCTGGGCTGGGCCCTGTTTTGTTGTTTAACCAAGACCTAGAATAATTATGGCTGCTCCTGACTACTGAGAGCCCACTCTGTATTGGGTACCTTGTCAAACCAATGTCGATAGGGAATCACACCTATTCCTACAATCTTATTACAAAGAATTTGCATTACCTTCATCCCACAGATTAAGAAACAGGTTCAGATTAGTAAATAAACTACCCTGATTTGGAAAGCAATTTGGCAATATTTGGCAAGAGGCATAGAAATAACCACATAAGGAAAGTTAATGATATAATGTTAAGTAAAAAACTAAAAGTAAGAGACCAAAGCTGGACCTATATAATGATTACCATAGTTTTTATTTCAGAAAGTTAAAATTTGCTGGGACTGCAGCTCTTACAGTGAAGATTCTCTCACTTCTCACTTTATTTCTTTTGAAGGTGTTTAGAATATGGCTATGAAATAACTTATCTTTTAAATTTGGAATAATACAAAAACACATGGAGATTAAACTTGTTCATTAACAACCATCAACTCTGCCTTTGAAAGAGCAACAAGTGAGTCACCTCTGGACTACTAACTGCTGCTTTTCATCACCTCTCTGGAGTAGTGCCAGTCAAGAGCAGAAGTCACTTATCTCCCCACACCTTTTCTTTCATCTTGTAAAGGCCCAAAACTTCTGGCCATTTCTTGAGGGAGCAAAAACTAAAGAGGGAACAAGATGCAACAGGTGGTTTTTCTCCCCTGCCTAATCAATAAGAAGTCCTACAGGCTCACAGGAAACGAACACTTATCAACTAACAGATATTTAATGTATTTCAAATCTCCTTTTAACACCTGAACCTGAAGTAAGTTTGCTATATGAATGGACTAAAGTTATTGTGAGAACATAAGCGCTCATTTAATATAAGACCATTTTACTAAGATGAAGCATAGGAGAAAGGTGGTGTTTTTGCTTAAAAAACAATATGAAAGCATACAAAAAGCTTAAGTCATAAAGCAGCTTATTATTAAATCATAATAGGCCTCTACTTCCCTGGACACCATGTTGAAATTCTGGAAAAATTTAGAGAAAATGTCCCAGAGTATTTTTGTAATTCTCCATTAATAGCAAATGGATAAATGAAAACTTTTTAATCTCACAAATTCCTAAAACTGTAGGAATTAACAAATAGGAGAATCCCAGCCAAATTCTAGATTTACAAGGAGGATTTAACCAATAATGCTTTAAAGTCCTCTCATAATACTAAACGTTCTTTAATTAACTACTATACATTTGGAGACAAGATTATTTTTATGGTTAGTTAAAATGATCCAGTTTATTACGTAAAAGATAAAGACCCACAACATTACTACTTTTAAGGCACACTTTATATGAAACAAACCTCAAACCTCAGAAAGGTCACCACTTTTCTAAGACAATTTCCTTTTTTGTTTAGTGGGATAATGGGAAGACATTAAGAGATTACTTCCAAGCAGTGCTTCTTAAACTTGAACATACAAAACACTAGGGGATCTTGTTAAAATGAGGTTCTGCTTTGGTAGGCCTGGGGTGGGCTTGAGACTCTGCATTTCTAAGAAATTCCCAATTCCTCAACAGCATAACCAAGTAACAATGAGTAACAAGGTTCTAAGTACCCTGAAATTCAAGGCTTGAGGTGATGATATTTTTAAGTTTCTCAACAACTCACCTAAGAGCTTCCTAAGTGGTCTCCTGCTTGCTCTCTTGAGGCCTCTACCCTCCCAAACCATTATCATTCTCTTGAGGCCTCTAACCCTCCCAAACCATTATCATTCTCAGGAGCCACTTTGGCCTTTCCTTAAAAGTCAAAATAAGTTACATCTCCTATCCTTTGGTAACTTCCCACTGCCAGACTTAACTTCCAATCCTTCAACCAGATTTACTAACCACGCATCTTTGTCTTGCCTTTGTTTATGAAAGAGCATTACATTTTTAAACTTAGTTTTAATTTATGGTTTTCTTAGGACCCTTCCTTCCTTCAAGTAGCTCCAATTTATTGAGATTTAATGGCAAGTACTTCATACCCATGGGATAGTTAAACGAAGGCGAAATTTTGAATTAAGCCAATCCAGCAAAGAATACCGAAGTTAGAAAATGCTTAAAATGCCCCTATCATTCATTTCCTCTGTCACTGATTTTTCATAGCTGGGAACCTAAGAGTTCACAGAACTTTAAGGCAAGAAGAAGGAGAAAAGGCACCAAGATCTAAATGGCTGAAGTTAAACTTTTTTATTTTGATAATGTACACAAGTGCAATTCTGATATGAGGAGATGTACGTGAAGCTATGGTTAACTGAAAACTCTGTCATCATCCAGGGCCTCTTCCAGAAGATAAGAAAACAAAATCTGAAGTCCTTATTTAAATTGCTATATTAGCAGTATGGCAGTTCCTCAATCTACTAAGAATGGAACTTTCATATGATCCAGCAATCCCATTCCTAGGAATATACCCAAAAGACACAAAAACACTGATTCAAAAGAATAGTGCCCCAATGTTTTTGCACCCCTATGTTTTTGTTTTTGTTTTTTGCTACAGGTCATAATCAGTTTTTTTCCCTTTAATTTATATATATTTGATATCACTTGTAATCCCCATGTATTCCCCATCACCATATCACCAGTGCAGCATCACCTCAGTCCCCCGTGCTCCCGTCTGCCCTCAATCCTTCCCCTGTTCCCTTGCCACCACATATCCCCAATTTGTCCTTGTCTTTTCATTTTTGGTTTTTGTGTCTTTATTGTTATTATTATTATTATTATTGTTCTTATTCCTTTCCTTGATCCTTATT
>JAGFMF010011799.1:1461004-1493498 GCA_019455555.1 Galemys pyrenaicus | reverse complement strand
CATGTTCCTATGAATGTGTCTAGTTTTTCTTTTTTGATTGCTGAATAGTATTCCATCGTGTATATGTACCACAGCTTCCCGATCCACTCATCTGTTTTTTGGGCATTTAGGTTGTTTTGCACCCCTATGTTTATAGCAGCACTCTTTACAATAGGTAAGACCTAGAAACAACCTAAACTTTAGTATGTAATATCATAATCACCTGGCAGGTTTGCTAAAAACAACTGATGCTACAGCCCAACCCCAGAGTTTCTGATTCAGTGATCACAAGTAGTGCCTGAGTATTTATATTTCTACCAAGTTCCCAAGTTACGCTGATGTTGACAGTTTAGCAACCTCATTTTGAGAACCATAGCAATAAAGCAGTCCATAGTTTTAACTTTGTTCATTTACACTCTAACAAATACATAATGACTGCTATGTGTAACACAGGTTATGTCAAACTTCTATCTTTAGATGCTCAGGTTTTTGCAATATGTAGAGAGAGGCAAATACTCTAAACTGTAATCAAAAGCAGAATGTGAAAATCCCAGAAGAATGAGCTGTTAAAGGAAGGGAAGAATTAAGTGGCCTCTGAGCTAAACCTCCAAAGAGTGCTCCTGCCTTAAAACATGATTTTAACAAAAGAAACAAGGAGCCAGGTCTCGAGGATGAGACAACGCAGGTACAGCTTTAGGGACACGTAAGTACCATGGAGTTGAGGAGTAGCAGAAACTGGAGCCAAATCGCAGTGGAGTCAAGTTCCAAAATCTTTTGCACAGAGGACAGTTTTTATCAGGGGCCCAGTCTGTGGCAGTTGCAGGGGTGGGGATAGGGAACCAAGGGAAAGAGACAAAGGAAGAGGGAGTGGTGCTGTGAACAGACTCCTTTCCAAGCCTGAGGTGTAAGAAGAGGTGATAATATAGGCTAAAAAGGTCCATAATGCTTCCTTGGCAGTCACGTTACTCACAGTCCATTCATTTCACTCTCCTAAGAAAAGCAGTAGCTTTCCCTAAAGGGAGTGGTATAATATATTGACCTTCTCTTCAGAGCTGGACTCCAAGAGTCCATTTAAGGATCCTCCCAGCCAAACACTCAATTTAAACTAAAAGAAGGCATGTTACCTTGACTGTGAGTATTCCTAGTTGAGCAAAACTGAGAGCACCACACATGTCCAGAAACTTGAGCAGTTCTCATCAATTTTACGTGCCACCAAAATATATTTATGATATGTGGGTAATGCATCTCCTGGCTTATACCTAACTCACACTTTGTGGTTCTATAAGATGTGCACCAAATTTGCAGTCAAAAAACCTGGATTCTGAAGAGGGAGCCTTATACTGGTTGAATTAAATCCATAAGTGAATACCTACCTCACAGGGTTCCCATTAGTACTAAGGAAAAGCACAAAATTTAGAAATTACTAAGTACTAGATCCCAGGCTGGGTACTTTGAATATACCATTTAATCAGTTAAGATGATACAAATTAAATGTGTGTACATTAATAATAACTATTACATCATTCAAAACAGGCTCTAATTCACAAATCTCTTGGAAACTTAAAAATTTTGAACAAACTAGCAAATTTGTGAGAACTTTTTTTTCTTAATTGGTGACTTACTCTACAATGTTAAGCTTAGAAGAAGTACAGCATTTAAGTATTAATGTATCCCAAACCCTACACCTCAAAATAACAATCTTTTATGTTTTCAGTAAACCCAAAATTGTTCTTATAATGTCCTCCCCATCTAAAATACTCAGGGTTTCATTTCTGTCATCAACTCTTTTCACAATGGTAAATAGTTATTACATTATATCTAAGAACTTAAAATTTTCTGCATGACAAATAGGTGTAATAAACCAAGCAATCTTCTTTCACAGTATAAGAAAATAAAACAAGACAAACATCTAGGTACCAAAACAAAATTAAAAATTCTCAAAAACGTAAAAATACATTTTCTTCATGACTCACAAATATAAAATCATCAATATACTTTCCCTAACAGTTAAGAAACCAAAACAAACAAGAAATTTAACAATAAACTTGCGAGTAGTACATTCCATGACCTCAAGATTTTCAGTCTTCATCTATGACCCAAAGATGATAAATTACTTCCTAACTCTTTTGGACAGTGGGACAAATTCACTAAGTGAGAAAAAGTTCATTTAGATGCTTTTCTACTAGATCCTGTCTCCACTTCGTCTGTTGGTACCAACAGAATTAGCCCTCTGTGGGGGCAGACAGGCAAGTGAGAGAACCAAGTTAGGGTAGGCATTTCATAGTATCATCCCACCATTCTTTTTTTTTTTTTTTAAGTAATGAAATATTAATACTAACAACTAGAGATCCAGGATAAGAAAACTGCCTAACAACTACACAGAGCCTGTGACCTCAACAATGCTTATGACCCTGGACAAATTATTTCACTCTATCTACTCATCTTTAAAACAACAGATGTGTCAGAAGATTTGACACCATTTATAAATTCCCTACTAACATATCTGGCACATGGTAAGAACTAATGAACGAGAACAGGTAAGGAGAAGCTTTGTGGATTAACTGGAACATAAACATAGTCTTTAAAATTTTTTTAGGAATGATTTCTATAGGTAAAAATGGAAGGGTGAAACATTTGAGGCATAGGTAGACAAGAAGGTAAAACTTAGGGTTGGCTTTTATAAAGAACTGCAGGTCTGCCTACCTGGAAACTTTACATAGTTGTAAAGAGCTGGAATAGGAAGCAGATAGGGTTAGGATCTCTTGGGGGAGGGTCCTGAATCCAATCTAAGGGATCTAGACCAGGTAGGTGAAACAGTTTCTGAGAAGATTAGCAGGAGTGTTTTCCTTTGGGAAAAAAGTACTTTCTTATAAGGAGTTAGCTGGCAGGTGTGAAACTGGAGAAAAGGTATTAGGAACCTGTTATTACAAATACTTTTTTTTTTTTTTTTAACATGAGAGGTTCTGTTTAAATGTGTCACAGCTTTCTTCTCATTTAAAAAATACATGAACAGATGTTGAGAAAGGGGGTAACCTCATTTTGTAGATAAATTATTTGAAAGAGAAAGAAGGCACTGGGTGTGTCTAATCAGTGTGTGTTAGGTGTCCGTGATTAATGTTTGAAGTCAGAGGCAGAATATGGTGTCTCCTGCCTTATACCAGGGATTTTAGTGTGGTAAGTATCACTCTACCTCTCAGGTCCTTAAGCTAAAGATGTTTCATTTTTATCACTATTACTTACCCATAGATCATCAAATCAATCTTACCTAAATTGTTAGGCTCTACTGTAAAAATATACAAAACCAGCAAAATTCAGAAATGTCTCCCACAAAATCACAGTACTCTCAGGCACAGATGCCAAATAAGAAAGTCCATAAGAGGCATCCAAAAAAAAATTAATACAGATTCAAAGGCACAGTGATCAGTCTGCCATTCAGCTTTACAGATAAGGACAAAACTAAATCAACAGATATTCTATTATTATCTCAGATGTGGTAAGTAGAAAAATCACAAATATTAAACAAAGTACCAGATTGGAGGATGGGGATGGAATGGGATGGAAAAAGGTGTTAACAAAAAATCTCCTAGAGTTGCTTAAGACATAATCAGTTCCACTGCTAATAAGGGCTATGCAAAGTATTTGTTTTGTTCTGAGATCCACCATACTTGAAAGTTAATCCACCTTTTCTCAGTTCCTCTACATGGGTGGTTTCTGTTAAAGAAATACATTGAACTTATGCAACTCCTAAACCACAATATTTAGAAATAATAAAGTTATCTGAAACTAAATTTGGGGACAAAGACCACTTTTTAAAGAAGTCAGCACACAAAATGTGAAGCACACCAATTTTAAAAGAATCTCCCTGAAAACACTTAGGGATAAAGTATCAGGGGCACACTCTGTTTTTTTTTTTCCCTCAATTTATTTAAACAGTACTTTAAGGAGATAGGGCAGTTTAAGACATTTCCTGTGTGTAAGCTCCACCCTTCTCAGAGGGCATTTTACAACTACCCTCAAATCTTTCAGAACAGTAGTTTATGAGTGCACTCCTCCCCACAGCTTCTTATATTTCTCCTTGGTTTTTCTTCCTTCTGAGACTACAGGTGTGCAGTGACTGAACTTTGGTGATGAGTTTTCTGATGGAAAATTCCCCCAGGGAGCTTTTGCCTTGGCAATATGACACAATGCCTGGTTAAGTGAAGAAAAGATCCATTCTAAACTCTCAAACTTAAATCTGTTTGATTTAAGTTAGAGCCTATGTTAGACCCAAAGATAAGAGATATGCTCCCACTCCTCTACTTCCCACTTTGAAGTTACCACCGCCAGTCCTACTCCCTCTGGATTTTCAAAAAGGCAAATTCCACCTTCCAAGAGTTGGAGAGGAATGAACCAAAGACATGCACTCATTCCCTGGAGGGAACACGGAGCTTCCTCTCAGTTAACTGCCCAAGGAATGCAGCACCATCTAGCAAATGTTTAAAATCACGTCCTGTTCTGCCTCTTGTTTTCCAGAAAAGTGTCATTACTGTCAACTATTTCACAAGACAAATAAACCTATGAATGAAATATATCCTCCCCCTTCCCAATGAAAACATTCTAAGACTGAGCTGCTTCCTTCCTTCCTCCTCACAGGAACCACATTTGTGGCATCTAGAAGAGTTAAAATAAGAAGCACACAGTCTGGAAGGCTACTTTTTCACAGCACTAGAGCCTTTTGCAGCCTATTACTGATTCAGAGGCTTCCAAACGGAAGGAGTTCTGTTTTTAGTTATAAATCCTTTTTCATGTATATGCTTTGAGAGACACTGTGGGCCAGGCCCGCTGACTGGGCAGGGGAAGCCAAGGGCTGCAGGGGCCAACTCCGCCACAGGTTGCAGCCCACCCCCACACATACTACTGCACACAGGACCTTACCCTCCATAAAAATGTGTGGCTAAATACTGAATTCATTCAATGGAGACTAACATAGACTCCAAGAAACCTGTAATTGATCCAACTAATCCAACCCATCGCCTTGGAATGACAATAACTGGCTTTCATTATAAATTACATAGCCCACTAAATTGATGGGAAGACTCTCCCCCAACACAATACATCAAAAGAGTTAAAATTAAGCATTAGAATCAAAACTGTAATTTACCCAAGGCTTAGGAACAAAAAGACCACTCCCTCCACCCCTCAGCCATTGTTCTACAGTACTGGGTCTCTAGCAGTGCACTTTACACCTTTAAAGCTCCCAGAGGTAACTGACCGGGGAGGTGGGGGTGGGGGGTAGGAAACCGTGGTGACCGGGAATCAAATACTTGCATAGCAATAGACCTATTAGCATGGGTCTATCAACATGCAACGATAACTGAAGGGCTGAAAAGTGTGCGGTTCGGGATACTTGACAACCAAAAGAATCAAAAGGATATTGGAGGGAGGAGCTACAAATGGTGGCTTCTCTGCAGCACACAGTGAGAAACGGTCTCATTTAGTAGTGAATGGGGCGAGCCAGGCCACCCAGCGGCTTTGGGGCCAGGCTGTGCGCAGTCTCGCGTCCTCCTTAGGGCCACGTACCATATGGTTCCCATAAAGCCTCAGGATGCCCGCAGGTACGGCCCGGGAGCAGGCCTGGCCTTCGGGAGAGGCTTACCTTGCAGTTGCTTGAACCGCCCTTCCAGCTGGTTGTAGTTGTACGGCACCTGCCCAGAGTAGGCGGGCGACAGCGGCCCGGAGATGCTGGACGTCCTCTGCAGTTCCATTACGCCAGACGCGGAGCCCCCGCGAGCGGCACGGTGCAAACCCCGCCGCGCTGCCCCCCGCTCCCATCAAACGCGCAGCGGCTTCCGGACGACCGGCTCCCGCCCCGCGCTCAGGCGGGAGCCCCACGCGGGCCGGAGGCGCGCAGGGCGAGCCGCCGCGGCTGCGGTCGGTCCGCCTCAGCCCGCCCGGGAGTCGCCACTCGGGCACTAACTCCCGTCGCTCTCCTTTTGTGGTCCCGGGCCAGAGCCTGAAGTAAATGACCGAGGCGGGCGGGAGCCCGGGGAGGCGGCGCGGGCCCGGCTGGATTTTTTTTAAAAGCGGCCAATCCGGGGCACGCCCGGCCGCCGGGCCCGAGCTCGCGGCGCGGCGCCTCCTCCCGCTGCCCGCGGCGGCCGCCGGTTGTAATTTAACCGGGGCCGCGCCGCGCCGGGCTGAGGTCACCTGATTAGCATAACAGCGGCGGGGCGGCGCCGGCGCGCGAGGGGCGCGGGCCGCGGACCCCGCCGCCCGGGCCTGGACGCCCGCCGCGGGCCTCCGAACAAAGCCGCCGGGAGGGCGCCCTCCGCGGCGAGCCCCGCGCGACGGGAGGGCCTCCGCGGGCCAGTCGGCGGAGGGTGCGGGCCCGCGCGGCCCGGCCCAGGCCCAGTCGGCTCGGCCCGCTCTGCCCGCGGGGCGCGCACCTGGGCGCGCGGTCACCTGGGCGCGCGGTCACCTGGGCGCGCGGTCACCTGGGCGCGCGGTCACCTGGCGCGGGCGCTGAGCGCGTCGCGGCCTGGCGCTGGGCGAGCCGAGTCCCGGCCCTCGAGCCGCCCCCCACCCCCAACGACGAGCGGGGCCGCGGGAAGGGGCGGGAGGGTAGGTTCAGGCCCACTGAGGTATTCCGGACAGACTTCGGCTGCCGTCGTGAAACGTTACGCCGGAGGTTTTCTGGGGTAACACGGGTAATTCGATGCAAGGAAGATTTATGGGCGCACCGATCTGCAAGGCATTCTGGGAGAAAGGTACACAGGTAAACACCTCAAGTAGCCCTGACCTTTCCGGAAGCGTGTATAAACCAAAGACCAGATAAGAGAACAGAAATTAGACTCAAATCCTACTTTGATTGATAAAAATGGCAACAAACTTTGGGCGCTTCAAATTTTTAAACTCACCTTCCTAGCTTCTCACGCATCCCAACCAAAACCAAAGTCCTCTACATGGAAAACAACAGGGATCAAAACGTAGTCTTGTGAAAAACTGATCCTACTTTCTTCAAACCCCTCCCTACCCCCACTCCCCTTCTCCCCCCATCCTCACTAACTACAGGCAAACAAATTGCAGTAGCCACTCAAGATGGTAATTTCATTCCTGAGGGAATCCTGTCTGCACTGAAGAGTTGGGCTCCACCTCGCCTGTACTTGAAATTCGAGCAACTGCACCCTGCCTAGGGCTAGAATTAACAGGAGCCTAAAGTCCAGCTAGCCATTCAATTCTGGACAGCCTCACTCCTACCCAGGAGACTGGGTTTTTAGTATGTCCAGAGTCAACTTTTAACTTCTAAAGCCACACTGAGGATTTGAAGACATTTCTACCATCAGCAAGACAGAGTTATTTCCTAAGGCCCCTTTACTGGGGCAATTCACAGGCTGACAGGAAACAGGGAAGGAAGGTGGCAAAATTGGGATCTTAGTGAAGCACTTGACTAAGGATTCCTAAGACCTGAGTTTCCAGTCCTAGCCAAGCTTCTTAATCACCTATGACATTAGAAGAAATCCTGAATTCTTTCTAAACCTCCACTATCAAAAAAGGATAATTAATGCCTACTTCTATCAGGTCATTGAAGGGAAGGCATAAAATGGTCATACTATTCAAGATTAGGATGTATTTTACAAAATGAATGTCTTCTTGCATTTACCCCCCACATAGTACATCAAGACTACAAAGAATAAGATGGAGAACTTAAGATCTTAACAGGCCTCCTTTTAAGTTATTATATATGCCGGCAAAACAGTCAGTCAGTCTAAGTATCCAGCTATGGGCACAGAAAATGAGGTTGCAAAGTGCTTGCCAATTTACATTTTCTTTTCAATATTTAAGATTTATTTATTCATGCATGCATACAAGAGCTGGGGTGTAGGCCAGAGATGGGGGGGGGAGGGGTGTGTGAGAGGATTCACCAGAGACAGAATGAGGGGCAGAACAGGTAGGCAGACTGAAATACACTGCTGAAGGAAGCAATGAGCAAGACAGAAGAGGTCTGTTGCACCATGTGGGTTAACTCCCTGGCAGGGATGGAGATCAAAGTTATGCCGCAGTGGCTGTGGATTGCTTCATAGTGCTGAGACTTAACCCCTGGCACCATCAGGGAGGCTCCTTCTTTTTAATCTTTAAGCCACTTAGTGACTGGAGTATGAGTCACAACTCTTAGTGTCTCCCTTTTATCAGGTCCCTCAGGTATGGGATATAAGCTTTTTAATTAGCCAGGTTACATACAATGTGATGGGGTAGAGGCTGGACCACTGGAGCCACACTCAACCCTAAAGAACAGACTTGGAGCAAGTCAGACAGTGTGAGTGCATGCAAGTATGGGAAAGAAAGGTTTTGAGGCAGTGAAGGGTTTAATAACCTGGTAGGGGCAGGAAGTGAGAAAAGGGAAATCCATCCGATGTGATAGGGCCAGGGAAGAACAGTGCAACAACCCTGGTGGCTCATCTGGCCGCCTCCTACTCAGCAGTGGGGAGAAGGTGAAGGAAGCCGAAAATCATTACTGTATTCAGTAGTTACTAGACAAATTGTGCGCAAAGCACAGTGCCAAGTATTTGAGAGGAGTCAAAGATGACTGGGAAAGGTGCTGGTCAAAGACAACAGGATAAATATGAAAACAGCCCAAACACAAGAATAAAATAAAACTTAGGGGAAAGGGGAGCAAAAGACAGGACCAGGAAGCCACATCTGTGTGGAAATGCAGGCAGAATAACCCTAAATGACAGGCACATGCCCAGATCTTGAAACACAAGTTGACCACCAATCAGCTAGGAGGAGAGTGAAGTTTCTTCCAGGCAGAGAAAGCAGCACAGGTAGAAGAACCCACCTATCTGCGCGGTGAGTGCTACAGTTTGTCTGGAGTGTAAGGAACTGTCAGGATGGAAGGAACATGAGAAGCAATTCCCAAGGCTGGGAATTGTTGGAGACTTTCCAGTTAGAGAACAGGATCTGGTTTGGGTTCTAGACCGGGTTAATCTGGCAGTGATGGATTAGAGCAGGTTGAAAAGAGACTAATGGCACAGCAAGGTCACTTACGTGGTTACTATAGTTGTCCAGGTCAAAGGGCCAGCCAGGGTATGGCAACAGGATTGAGAAGAATGGGCTTATGCAAGAGTTACTCCATGTGACTTTGGTAACAGACTGCATGTGGTGGTTCAAAGGGCTGAAAAAGACGAGTTTTTAGAGCTTTCTGGGTATTGTAGGGAAGGACTGAACATTTCTATCTAGACACGGAATCAAAGCCACCTGCAACACCATGGAGTAACAGGTCCAGAAGTGATCAAGGATGTGAAACTAGAGCTCAAGGCTGAAAAACGAAATCAGTTGAAAGTGAAGTAGGACTAAACCTAGGACAGGGTAAGAGGCAGGAGGCTGAACATAGAGCTCTGGCAAAGTGAGGATTTAGAAGGAAGATATGGCAGAAATTTAACAAGGTGGTCCCCAGAAAAGGGGAGGTTCCAGGTTCCCTGCCATACCCACGGAAGGGCAGAGCTGAGCAGTAAAGGAGAAAAAGCTGGAGAGAAGGGAGAAGGTAGGATGGCGAGCAAGGAAACCAGGAGGAGGCACATGGAGCAGAGAGACATGTGAAGAAGTTGCACTTGCTTCTTGGTCTTGGACTGGTTGAGTTGTGGGCGAGAGACTCCTGGGGAAGTTAACAATGACAGCGTTTATCCTGGTTTTGATTTTGCTCTTTTCCTTCCAGACTTGTCTGGCCATTTCTGCCCCTTTCCTGTGGGTTCCCACCAGGAGGTACCTTAAACCTGAAGCAGGCTTTCGGACTTCAGTGGTCCTAGTTTGGCTATTTGGCTGCGCATTTACCTACGAGTGGACAGGTAACTACAAGTGCTTGATTTGGAAACTTTATTCTTTGCCTTTTCTGTATTACACACTAATTATATTAAAGTTCCTTCTCATTAAAGGTCTTATGCATTAAAGTATGTTTTGTCTTCATGCGACAGATGGCAGAACCTATTTAGAACAGGCAGGTTTGGGGTCTTGGCATGCCCCTCACCCTGTCCTGTAACAGAAATACCAAGGAACTTACAGAGGGTAAATCCAAAAGAAGAGCTACTCGTGGGGGAAAGGTGATTAGAGGGCATCACATGCTAGAAGTCAGACAGGAGGTGATCCAGTATGTGAATTAGAAGGTCAGTGATAAAAACTAGAGCCAGGTTACAGAGAGAATGAGAAAGAAGAAGAACAAGCAGGTAGGGGTGGTGAAGATAAGACAAGTGAATGGGGGATACAGGTCCAGGGGAAGGTGGTCCTGGGGCAGAATGCAGCTGAGTGTGATCTCTGTGCACAGGTTTTAGCTCTGAGTTGACATAGTTAGGAAAAGGACAGTGGGAACATTGCTCAAAGCTATGGCTCGAGCAGCCAATTGCTGTCAAGAGGAAGTATACTCACCTTCAGAAGCAGGAGAGAAAGGACAAAGATTCTGAGGAAGATGGAGGAATTTAAAGGAACGCTAACTTAATAAAGCAAGAGGCCAGGCACCCCACCAAGTGTCATGTATAGTGATCTAAGAAGAATCCTGGAAATATGTAATGCAGACACATGCAGGTGAGTGGGAACATGAAGGGGGATGAAACAGTTTTCAGAATGCTCAACAGTCAGTCAAACTTTCTACAGAAATATTTTAAGTTCAGTCCATTCCCTCACTGTTTAAATCTAAAAAAACTACTGTCTCTTGCCCAAGCCAAGGATATTAAGACTTGTGGCCAACGATGAAGAGCAGTGCACCTGCCCTTAAGTGGCTTCAAGAGTCCAAGGCATAAAGGGGAGGGGCACACTGAACAGCCATGTTAGCTATAGGACCGAAGCAACTGCAGCCTGAGGACTCTGCATCTGCTGTCGTCGTGATGCCAGAATGGAATGGTACTCTGTGGACAGCACAAAGTAGAAGTGTGTGCTGTGGGGGAAGGAGGCAGGTCTAGAGTCAGGCACTCAGGATCACCCCAATCCTGAGTGTTCTCAAGAAGCCAAGGCAGGACTATATGATCTTCCCTGGGCCTCAAAATCTTCACCTACAAATCAAAAAGGTCAAAAGATTTCTTCTCGTTCTAAAGGCATTTATTTGTGGTTTGGGCATCACTGCTTTCCCTACTTCACCATGTAAACGGAATGGCCACAGTAACATCGTTACATTATTACAGCACACACACTGCAGTTTACACACTCGATCTTAGCCAAAAGGCCGAGAAGCGATCACACTGCAGTTCACAAAATGCTTTCATACACATTTTCTCAGCTGGTGATGCTGTAAGGGAGCTCTTCTGTCCATTTTGTAGGTAAGGCAACTGAGGTTCGGATACAGGTAAAGTGTCTCACCCAGGTTCCCATATCTGGTGAGTGGTAGAGTCACAACTGGACCCCAGACCAACCAAGTCCAGCACTGTTTCTCCTGTGTATTCAGAGTATAACACCCAAATTACTAATGGTTCCTAAGCTTTTCAGAAAAACCATAAAACTTGATAGATAAACCTAAGACCCAAGGAAATCCCACACTTAGTTTGAGTCAGGACCAGATACACTATCTGCTAGTGCGCACAGAGGCTGCCACTTTGAGAGTTTTGTTGCTGTGAACAGGGTCTGTCTGGTCTTGTATAGTTTGGTTTTTCTTTTTCTCTTACATGGCAGAACTGCACATGCTGTGATTTAGCATGTAACGTGTATGTGAGCACTATAGGGCAAGATGAAACCTCTGTCTGTTTCAAGTGTTTTATGTATTCTTGGGAAGTTTAAAAAAAAAAAAGAAAGAAAGAATGTTTTTCCTGTATAACAGCAAGCTTGAAAAGGTAAACTATTGGGGTATTCATTTCCTGAACATCTAAACATTAGTAAGACTGAAAATATCTGCGAGAGGTAGCCAGAATGCTAAGAAGTGATGGAATTTATACATTCAAGGACTTGAAAAACCAACGCAAAGCTGGGAAAGAAGTGGTGGGAACCTTGAAGGACAGAACCATTTTCACAGAAAAACTGCCACTTTCTCTACCATTTTCTACTGTCATTTCCAGACCTGCCTTTGGCTCAGCACTGTGAAATCCCTAACAGTTGGATCACCACAGCCAATGTCTTTAAAGGAAACCAAAATACTACTACTAGAACAATCCTCTTCCACTAGAGTGGCCAGACAGAGAAGCAGGCTACATATCATGCCACTATATTTATGTTCCATGGGGCTGAAGCCAGCCCACCTACTCACTTCTTCAGAAGGAGTTTTCTGCCCACTTCTTCCAGACTTGGATCCTTAACTGTGATCACTGTTCCTCCACTTCCACTGTGTAATTCCCAGTGTGTCTCCCATCCCCTAATGAAAGCTGGAGCCAATTCTTTTCTCTCCAGTGGCACCTCCCACTCAAGACCCACAGCCAGGGCACCTAGAAGCAGCCGGTAGCCTTTCCCCTCCCGACAATCCACAGGACACCCAGAAGATCAGGGCTGAGACAACTCTTCTGCTTACTCCTGGAGCACAACACACTGAGCCTCTGAGTCCAGTTTTGGAAATGCAAAGGTGAAAGAGGGAAGATGGCTCTGTACTTTCTAACTGTGATTCTCTAGGCCTGAAAACTTAGTTCAATAATGAGACCAATCACAGAGTGACATAAATGTTTGTAAAGATATTAGCTCTGGGCCTCCCTGGTGGCGCTGCGGGTTCAGCACCTCACCATGAAGCATCCGCAGCACAGCAGTGCGAGTTCAATCCCTGGCCAGGGAGGGGACCCACATGGAGCAGCAGACCTCTCCTGCCCCGCCTGCTGCTCCCCTCAGCAGTGTGTTCAGTGGATCTGCCTGTACTGATCCCCACTCTGTCTCTGGTGAATCCTCTCACCTCCCATGACTCTGGCCTGTACCCCAGCTCTTATATGCATAAATCAATCAATCTTTAAAAAAAAAAGATATTCGCTCTATGCTCTATGCTAATAGCTGTGATTACTAGTTTTTAAATTCTTCATAGAGAACATTTCAGAAATGAATTCTACCTCACCTTCAGCCATTTCTTCACAAAGGAAACTATGTCCTGGCAGCTGTTGTAGGGTTCACAAAGAATCACCCACCTCAGCCTGGGAACCAAAGTGATTAACCTTTGGATTTTTAGACAAGGACAGTTTGCAGTGTTGGGCCAGTCCTGCCCATGAGAGGTACTCATAAAGCCCTCTCTTTAACTGACTCCACTGGGAAAGACATCTTCAAACTCAGCAACACCTCATGATGGCCAGACCACAATACTATGGAACAAGTTTTAAAAGGCCCATCTTTTTTGAAAAGTCAATGTTGGTTTTAGAAAGGTCAATGATGGCCAAATTTTATACTTCAAGCTTTAATTTTTCTTCTACTTAGAATTTTAAGTCCTGAAGTATCACATAGAAAAGGCTAAAGGTGTTTTTCTACCTAGTGTAAAGTCTATTTCTGTTTCTTGGCAGTTATGGAGAAGTGGTTAATTTTCTTTCCCTCTTTATATCTCCCTCCCCTTCACCTGTGCAGGGGCCATGTGCACGCATGTGTGCACAAACAGAGTCCTCCAAAATCAACTAGTTACATGGCTGAATCTGAAGTACTGGAGCAAATCTAATTTCCATCCAAATCCTTTTCTGTTTCTTGTTCAGCTGGTCACAGCAGAACTAAATACAAAGCACCTAACATCTCACTGAGGAGAAAAACATTAAGTCACATTCAGTAACAACCACCAAAGTACTGGGGAAGGAATGCATTTCTTGAATCTTCTACCCCAGCCAACCTTATCCCTGCATTCTTATCGTGTCTGTTATATGCATGCACAAAGCTTCTCTGTATGGGCAAAAGAATGCCCCAGTCCAGAGGCCCCACCTTTGGCAAACAGGTGTTGCTGTGACTGTGAATACAATACCAGTCAGAGCCAACACTGGGCTCCTGAGCTATATGCAGAGTGGTTCAAAGGCAGAGAACATCTGAGGAATGCAGTTGGGGCCAGGCCTGCTCTTGCCCAGGATTTTTGATTCTGCTTCCCCACCTCCAACAATGAAGGGGAAAAGCTGACATATGCAGGTGTTCAGAGCCATTGGGTCAGTTTTATAAGGGGGCAGATGTCATGGTAAGAAGATGCTGTTTCCTGGAAACATAGTTCATGGGAAAAGAGGAAATATAAACCTATAGTTTGTCAAAATAGTTGTTTGGACACTGCCCTCAGGTACTCACATTCATGGTATCTTTTCCAGGGACTTAACATGGACCAGTTGTAATGAGGAAAGAGCCCAATGAATAGCTACCTAGAGGGGAAAGGTGAAAAGGAAAGGGAAAGGGAGAAGGGGGATAAAAAGCCCATCATCGAGACATGGGTTCCTTACTTCCTGTCTACACAGAGTAAAAGTCAACCTACCCAGCATGTTCTCAGCCCCACTTGGGGTCCTAGGATCAAGGCTATCAGAAGTCATTTCTTCCCTGCAGGCACTTTCAACATAATAAATGAGGATAGAGGATAAGGAAATAGGCAAGTGTGCAAATAGGTAAGTGTGCAAACAGGCAAATACAGAACTGTGATGTATGTAACAAGGGAGGTTAGTGATAGTTATAGTAACTACCATTTTGAATGGATCAACAGCATTTTTCTACTAGGTAGTGGAGAAAAAACAGCAAAGTGGGGTTTCTTGCACATGAATGCTCCCTGATGCTATATTGTCTTATCTGCAATTTTTTTTAAAGATTTATTTATTTATGCATACAAGTACTGGGGTACAGGCCAGAGGTGTGGGGGTGAGAGGATTCACCACAGAGAGCGGGGAGAAGAACAGGCAGATCAACGGAAGTACACTGCTGAGGGGAGCAGCGGGCACAGCAGGAGAGGTCTGCCGCGCCATGTGGGTCCCCTCCCTAGTCGGCAGCAGGGATCGAACTCATGCTGTAGTGGCTGCGGTTTGCTTCATAGTGTGTTGCTTAGCCCACTGCGCCACCAGGGAGGCCCTTAACGCTTCTAATTAAATCCCTGCCAAATGCGCCATATTAGCAGAAGAGTATAGGTTATTTTATTTATTAATTGGGGTTGAAGGGGTATTGTTTTGTTCTTTGCAGAACAGGTCTGGATTACCCAGTCGCAGGTCTATGGAACAGTGTGTACACACTGTCGTGGCATGTTGAAATGTAAAATATTTTAAGGGTGCAGTCATTATTTCCTCCTCAGTACCTGAGCTTCTGCCGATCTCGCAATGAGATAGCACAGCCTCCTTCCCGGAGGAGCAGCCTCTTGCCAGGCACAGGCCCTGAATAATTCATGGTCAGTCACTCAGGAGTTCCAAGGCTGCCAGCTGCCCTTAACAAGGAGGCAGGCTCCAGGCTTACTGTAAAAGAGTTAAACACTATCAACATCATTGAGACCTTTACAGAAACAATCTTTCCCTTTTTTCTCCCTATTTTAAACCAGGTATTTTCCCAATGGATCAAAGCAGAACTGACTTTTCCTCCAAGGAGGACAGAGCCCAAGCACACAGGCAGTGTGGAGGAAAAGTGATGTCTTCAAACAAGTGCACGATCAGGATGCCATCCCCTTAACTCAGGATTCTGACATGACAAGGACTGACATTGTGTCTGACACATACCCCTGTTCAATAAATGGCAGTACTAGTCCCTTCTCCCCACCTGTCTCTCTGCTCCAGCCACACTGATAGGTGCCCCACCACCTCTCTTGGGCTTTCTCACCTTATGCTTCTGCTTTGGAGTGTCCCTTTCCTCTTGGTCTAAAGCCCAACCATCATTCCAGTCTAAAACCTCCCTCCTCGAGGAAGCATTCCAAGCTTATCCCAACTAAGATGATCGATCCTTCTCAGAAACCCTATACCAGCCCCCCTCGTCTGGCACCTATTGCACACTGCCTTGGAGTACTGTTTATCTCTTTTTGTGCATCAGTCTTATCTACGCAATTAAAATAATGGAGAGTACAACACCCATTACAGACTCAAGAGAAGTGAAAAGTAGACTGTAGTCTCAGCTTTTGATACTAACTGGCCTTGAGACCCTGAATCTGTCCCTTGGCTTTTCCAATGGTCTAAGGAATCTGAAAAAGAAAATCCCCAAGGTTCTCTAGATATAATACTTTTAGGAAATAAATCATTATCTACTTCAGGGCAGATGCAAATCTGAAATCACCTTCCCTTCATACTCCCTTGCCCATAATCCTTCAAAAACAATTTAGCCATTTCACAGAAACCTGAACAGAGCAAAGGGCTCTGTGATAGAACTGGCACCTTATGGTGAATTCCAGAGCCTATTCCACCTTCTTTAATACCCCCTAGGTTCACACCTTAACCCTTCATGACGAGAAGACGAGAGCTAGAACTCCCAACAGGTGCCAGGAAGGTCCTTTTCAAAATTCTCCTAGGTTAGCCAACCATCGTATCTATAAATAAGGAAAACAGGGCAGGGTAGCATGCCCAAAGATATAGAAGTTACTGCATACCAGACATTACAAACCAGACATTACAAAGTGCGTCTTCTTAATTCTTGCTGCCTCCTTCATTTTCTATAGCGAACCTAAAGATAGCGGGAGATGAGGACTAAGGAAGTGGCAGGCATTTCGCCCTCTCGGTTAGTGGAGTGGGCCCAGGGCTCCAAATCAAGAGAAAACTCTTCCTAATCCATTTTCCTCAGCTCCACTTCCATCATCCAACACCAAGCTTGGGAAAGTGGCAGACGGCCCATCCCTCTTTGTGTCCTTTGATGGCCAACACGTACCAGCAAAGAGAGAATGAGAACCAGACTTCAGTCTCATCCTCCCAGCCAACCCAGAACCAAACACACAGTCAGCTCAAATCAATTCTGAGATTTTTTCTCTTAGTTTTTAGCACTAAGACTTTTTTATTCTTATAATGTTCTGATGGGAAACAGCTTACTCAGGAGGCATTTTTTTAAAAACACCTAACATATGGATACATTGATTATAACCAGAATTTTTAATGACAAGCAATAAAGCGACACTAAGTCCTCTTCTAAAACCTGCCATGCCCACCACCTATAACTACCTTTCCTCTCACCTCACTATGTTACCATTTCTATCACCCTTTTAATTACCATCTACCTGGAAAAATGCCAACTATCAACATACAGGTAATTTTTCTCAACTAGACCTTCAGTAAAGGATGGGGGAAATTAAGAGTGCTTGTGCACTACTGGTAGACTGTAAAATGGTACAGCCATGGTGGAAAACAATGTGAAACTTAAAAATTTACCATCTTAACCGTTTTTAATTGTACATTTCAGCACTGTTAATTATACTTACATTGTTTTATAACAGATCTCTAGAATCTTTTCACCTTGCAAAACTGCAACTTTTAAGTTTCTCCAAAACTTAAAAATATGTAGAACTGAAGCTACCAGAGGGGGAGGGTAGGAAGGAGAGCAAAGTGGAGAGGGGAGCAATGAACTATGGTGGGGGGCTATGGGGGCCTTGGTGGCAGGTGTGGTGCGTTAACAGCACTAAATCACATACAATGTTATAAGCCGATGTTATCTCAATGAAGTTAATAAAAACTTAGAGAATTATGATCCAGCAATCCCACTTCTGAGTATATAACCAAAAGGGCTGTAGAAAGAGCTGACAGCCACACTTGAGTGTTTACTGCTCTTCTCTTATTCTGAGAACCACGAAGTAGTAACAACATAAATATCCATCAGTGAATGAAGAAAATATGGCATATACATGAATAATGTTCAGCTTTTAAAAGAAGGAAGTTCTGTCAAATACTTCAACACTGATCAACCTTGAAGACATTATTGCTACATCATTATGAGGCCATTTTGAAGTTAGTCAAAAAAGATGGGTGGTATATGATTCCACTTATATGAGGTATTGAGAGAACTCAAACTCACAGAAACAGAAAGTAGACTGGTTGCCAGGAGCTGGGAAGGGGGAAGAGTTGTGTAGTGGGTATAGAGTTTCAGTTTTGCAAGATGAAAAGGTTCTAGAGATCTGTTACAAAACAATGTAAATATAATTAACACTGCTGACCTGTCCAATTAAAAACTGTTAAAATGGTAAATTTTATGTTGTGTTTTTACCATTACTAAAAACAAACAAAAAGCTACAGTAACAACTTAGGCAGAGTACACTGCCCTGTAGGGAAATAAACAGAAGATAAAGCCATGTGTTAGGTGTCTGTAATTCTTTTTTTTTTTTTTTAAAGATTTTATTTATTGATGCATACAAGAGCTGGGGCACAGGCCAGAAGTGAGGAGGAGTGAGAGGATTCACCAGAGACAGAGTGGGGAGCAGAGCAGGCAGATCGACTGCTGAGGGGAGCAGTGGGCAAGGCAGGAGAGGTCTGCTGCGCCCTGTGGATTCCCTCCCCGGCCAGGGATCTAACTTGTGCTGCAGTGGTTGCGGAAATCCCACAGTGTGGTGCCCAACCCCTTGCCGCCGCCAGGGAAGCCTTAGGCATCTGTAATTCTGAAGCAAGAATAAAACCTTCTCAAATGCTATTGGCCAACACACTGGTCCCTCCAAAACCTCCCTGCAAACCTCAAGGTAAAAAAAAAAAAAAAAACTTCATGGGAATCCTGCCAAGTCTCATTTTTACAATAAAAGGTCTACTAAATTGCCTCCAAACCTCACATCTACGAACATGTTGCACAGTGCTATACCTCTCCTTTACCGTTACCACTTGGGGTCAGGCTTTGGGAGCTTTCTGCAAGGCCAATCATCAGGTGACACTATTCAGAAGCTTTACTTTTCAGTCAGCAGCTTTGAGTTGGAGTCCCCAGCACACAAAAGACATCAAATGGCAGTTTAGAAATAGGAACAACATATCACAATTAAAAAGATACGAACATGGGGTCTCCCTGGTAGCACAAGAGCTTAAGACACAGCACTATGAAGCAGTACGCAGCCCCTGCAGCACGAGTTCAATCCCTAGCCAGGGAACTGACCCACATGGCGCAGCGGACCTCTCCTGTCTCCCCTACTGCTCCCCTCAGCAGTGTATTTCAGTAGATCCGCCTGTTCTGCTTCCCACTCTGTCTCTGGTGGATCTTCTCATGTCCCTGTACCTCTGACCTGCACCCCAGTTTTTGTATGCGTAAATAAATGTTTGGGAAAAAAAAGAGGATATGAACACATTTACATAATTTGTGTGTATGTATGTGCACCTTTGCAGACCCAGATGTGCAAAAGCCCACCCGTGATAGTGCATGGGTGAAATGGTGGTGGGAACCCACGGGGGAATACAAACGATGTCAAATACAATTAAATATAATAAAAAATAAGATAAAATTTAGTGTAATGAAACAAAGGCTTTTACTGATCAAAGCCTAGTTCTTTCATCCATTAAACACCATGGAAGGGCAAATGGCAAAAATCATCACACAGGAAAGGGACTACAGTTTGAAGTGATTATAAATCAGTCTCGTTAACACTCTGTAAGAGCTTGCGTTTTTGACTTATCAAACATAAAAAGTTAACAGAATTAACGAGACAGGACTTGAGTCAGTCACATGGCATTTATTATTTCCTGGAGACGGACAAAGGTTGCTACTGTCCCTATTACCCACACACAATTCTCATCTCACTGTGTACACAAAACCACTGGAAAAAGTGATCAAAGCTCGCTTTGCTAATACTGGCAGCTCCCCAGGAGACCACACACAATCTCAGAGGCCCAAGTGTTCTATCTAACCAGCCCAACTTCCACTTTTCAAATGAGGAAACTGAGGCTGGGAGGATGGGGAGACTGGATGATTTTTAAAAAGTCTCTAATAACTAAGTTCAGCAGGGACCCAGAGCTCTTGACCACAAAATCAGTACTGATAATGTTCCCCTATCTGAAGCCATTTTTATAAATGCCATAAAAAAAACTATGAGCTAAAAAAAGCTTTCCCTAGATTTTAATGCCTGTAAGCTATGCTAGTTTTTCTCTAAGAGTAGACTAATAGAATGAATAGACAAAGCTTCCAGCTAGGACATTACCTGGCAGGTCATTAGGGTACCTTCTAATTTCATCGTTCCTTAAATAAAACCTTTCCCCTTTTTAAGTAATGTTTTTTGAGTTGTTTGTACAACCTACTAGCAGTCACATTAAGGATATATTTATAATCTCCATATCTTATAGTTCATACTGCTGTAACCTTTGAGTATACTATTTAACACAATAAATGCTTGATCTTTTTTGTATCACTCACTTACACCTTCTCTTTTTTAAACTGGTCATGCCTCTCTTGTGCTTGACAGTCAGAACACTGTAAAACATCTGAAACTTAACTCTTAGCTTTCCTGTTAAATACAGATAATGTTCAGATTTATTGGAGAAGATTTTAATAAGCATAATCCACATTACCGATATCACCAAACGATTATCATTTCTTAAAACAAAGAAAAAAAAAACTGTGCTCTAATTTCTGTTACTCCAACAGTCTTAAACTCCTAAGTGTACTCAAGGTATCTCAAAGTCATACTCATAATTCTCTAACATGGAGTCATTATAGGGAAAGGTACAAGATTTTCTTTCATGACTTGAAGAGTGTTCAGAAACCTGAAAATACTGAAGCAGAGGAGGGCAAGTTCCAAAAGAGTTAGAAAAAGCAGGTCAGTGATATGCCTCAGAGGCTTTCAGTTACAGTCCTGGAACGCAGAGGTCTCTGATTTCTATTACCATGAAAGCAGGCAGGCTGGGGCAAAAACCCCATTCAGAAAATCTCAGATGGAAATCTGCAGAACAAGGGCCAGTGCCCCCCTACCAAAGACTGTTCTTTTGTAATAACTTTTTTATAATGTTCTCCAAGAAGGATGTGCTACACAAATCTTATGTATTATAAATGATCCTTCTCAAAAGTCTTGTAGTATTTCTTCTTTATTATCTCCTGACACCTGTCTCAAGATGAACGATGCACTGTCTCCTCTGTTCCCTATTTCCTTTATTTTAGCACTTTTATGATGTTTTAGATGGAGGTTATTCTGTCAGTTAATTTTGGTTCCAATCCTTGAAACTGTTCATATCTGCTTATTAATCCCTGAACTAACCCTTCAGGGGGATGCAGAGAGGGCCATTAGAATTCAGCTAAATACTCAAAGAAAGTCTCGATGAAAAACAAATAAATGTTCTTTAGTTAGAAAAACCAAACAATGAAAACAAACAGCCCCCACAGGGCCTAGCCATCTTCCAGTAGAGTCAGCCCATCTGACTTAAATTTTCTGTGCTGAGCATGTTCTTCATGCTCCAAAGAACCCCGGTTTCCCACTTCTATCTCCATCTCCTTTCTTCCTCCAATCTTGGTCATTTATAGGGGTGGGAGTGGGGATCAATTTCTCAACCTTCACTCCAGGAAAATCTTTTAAATATTTTTACTACAAATTTCCCCTAAATCAGTCTCTCAATAAATCTTTAGTGCCCGAATCATCATAATGTGCAAAGTACAAATCTCAAACAGGTAAACGCAGTAAGAAAAGATACAAGTGAAAGAACACACTTATTTTTTTTCATTAAAAAAGGTCTTTTTCCTGCCTCAAAGGAGAAGGCCCGAGAGTCACAAATGTCCCCTGAACATCATGGCAAACCAAGCCACCCATCACGCCTAGGACACAGGCCACCAGCACACAGGCCCTTGGGCGCTTCTGCATTCCCGCAGGGACCACTTCCCTTCTTCCCACCTTCCGTTAACCTGATTTGCTCCATGTGGAAGACTCCTCTCAGCAGGAGAAAGGAGCCCTCCCTTCTGATTTATTTTCATAAGAAAAAATTATACCTCACACACACACCTCCTGGTACACAGAACAGACGAGGCGTCGTCCACCTATTTTAAGCTCTCACAACGATCACTAACTCTCACCTTATACCAGTGACCTGCCCGCTACATCACAGCTAGCTAAGCTGTGAGCAGGGATTTGATCTCGGATCCCAGGCTGGTTAACGCCATTCCTCCTTTCTCTAGCACCAGTCCTCAGATGGAGAGTCTTGATGTCTGAACCCAAACCCAGGAGCACCAGGTGCTCTGGTCCAAGAAGATGCTAAACATGCACAAAGCAGAGGCAGAATGAGAGCCTGAAGCCCACACAGTTAGAGAGCATACAAAAAAGGAGCTAAGAAAAACATCATAAAATGCTAAAAACAAACAACAAAAAAAACCCAAAAAAACAGGCTATGCAATAAGAAAAAGAAATACAGAGGCCTGCCCAGCAGATTTGTGAGCAAAATACCTCAATCCCCGTCCGATCAATACCCTAAGCATCTGGCCACCAGAAGAAAAAAATCTGGTATGAGGTTTTTTTATAAGAAAAATCAAAGCCTCTCTGCTTCCTTTTCCAGACCCTCCACAGCCCACTGGACGGCGAATCCTAGTGCTTCTAACTCAGCAGTCTGAGTCTGCGCTCTCTCAAGCCCTGTGCACTGCCACAGTGCCAGGGCCGCCTCCTCCTCTCTTCCCTAGACAGACAAAACTGTCCCCTACAAAGGCTTCCCTCCCTCCAGCTGTTCTCCTCTCCATGTGTCCTCCTGAGGCTATACAGACTGCTATCATTCCCTCAACCCCATACCACCAGAGGCCCCAGAACTCCAAGGGGCACACATCTAGGGAAAACCACTGTTTTACCCAGGGTAGCTACAAGTTTGCTTTTTACATATTGAGGTGACAAAATTCTGTTCGAAAATAAAAATTCTCCTAACGTTGAAAACCACAGGCTGAAACAGTAAAGGTTCAGCTTGTCGGTGCGGCATTCGAGGCTCTCTTGGCCCACTCTGAAGCTCTTTATTCCCTGACCTGTACTCTACACGCGGTCCCCTTGCTCGACCTAAAATCCCTTTCTATTTGCTAACACTGCCTCTCAGTTCTCTGAGAACTGAAAATTTTCTCTGCTGACCACATTCCGCTTTCACTTAATCATCAACTTCTGTATTTCTAAAGCCAACGACAGTGCCTGGGGCACAGTCAGTGCTCAATAAATATTTCATTCATTCATCCAATGATAAAAATCAAACACCAACTCATTTCTAATAATCACGATCCAAAGAGCTTAAAAACAGAGAGACCACTAGATGTATTTACGCACACAAGAGTTGGGGTACAGGCCAGAGTCACAGGAGGTGAGAGGATTCACCAGACAGAGTGGGGAGCAGAACAGGCAGACTGACTGAAACACACTGCTGAGGGGAGCAGCGGGCCAGGCAGGAGAGGTCTGCTGTACCATTTGGGTCCCCTCCCCGGCCGGCAGCAGGGATCGAACTCGTGCTGCAGTGGCTGCGATTTGCTTCGTAGTGCGTTGCTTAACCCACTGTGCCACCAGGGAGGCCCACTAGGTGTACTTTTAAATGTAACTACTACCACAGGATTTCCCAACACTATTAGTTGTAAAATATAATTCATGAGTAACAGCATTTTATTTTTTAAAAGATTTTATTTATTTATGCACACAAGAGCTGGGGTATAGACCAGAGGTGCAGGGGGTGAGAGGACTCACCAGAGACAGAGTGGGAAGTAGAACAGGTGGATCTACTAAAATACACTGCTGAGAGGAGCAGTGGGCAACACAGGAGAGGTCTGCTGCACCATGTTGGGTCCTTTCCCTGGCTGGGGATTGAACTTATGCTGCGGTAGCTGTGGATTACTTTATAGTGCTGCAACTTATCCCCCTGCACGAAGTCCTGAGTGATAGCATTTCAAAAAATGGGATGGGATAGAAAATATCAGGGTAGCTCATTCATATACAAGTAAATACTTTCACTTGTTGAAACTTAAATGTGGATGGATATATCCATATATAAAAATATGTGTTAAAATGTCAGTTTTTTAAAAAAAATGTTGTCAGTTATAGATTAGTTACAGGACTACTCTGAAGTCCTTCATTTAATTTGGGAAAAACAGAACTTCATCCTCCATTATAAAATTCATTTCAGACAACAATGGTGTTGAGTGTGCCAATTAAAATGGCTCCCCGGACTCCCTGGCAGCACAAAGGGTTGAGTCACAGCACTATGAAGCTATCAGCAGTCAGTACAGCACGAGTTCAATCCCCAGCCACGGAGGTGACCCACATGGCACAGCAGACCTCTCCTTTCTTCCTGCTGCTCCCCTCAGCAGTGTGTTTCAGTCAATTCGCCTGTTCTGCTCCCCACTCTGTTTCTGGTAGATCCTTTCACGCTCCACACCTCTGGTTTGTACTCCAGTTCCTGAATGCCTAAGTAAATGACCTATAAAATAAAATGGCTCCCTGAATGTGAGGAAGTTGAAAAAAAAAAAAAAAAAGACCTACATGAGGGCGCCCTGAAGATCACAGCTGATTAAAATGCACAAAGAAAGCCGAACAAGCACACCTGTTAATTCAGTGCCGAGGGTTTGGGTTTCAAATTAGTATCAAGTGTGTCGTACAGCCTTGCCTCCCTCCATCCTGTATTTCTCAAGGCAGTCTTGAATACCTCTACATTATTTACAAGCATTGGTCTTTCTTCAAATGTGTGCAGACAATCCCATGGCAGTTATGCTTAGGAGCTCATGGCAGAAACTGTACATTCACACTAATCTACAGAATGTCCAGTGACAAGTATAAGCTTTTGGGTTTTCACAACAGAGACATATAAAGGATAACAGATTTGGTCTATAAACTTATTTCCCCAAAATATGTTTATAAAACTGCTCTGGGACTGTCAGCCTCATGGAACTTCCAAACCTACTTCCCTAGATAGAGAAAAAGGTAAAAACCTGACCACAAGGCCAAGCTGGTTAAATACAGTTAACCCCCAAGTCTTAGCAAGTTGCTATTAACCACCCAAGTCTTAAATTACACATCGGTTGAAATGACAGTGACAACAGCACTGCAGTCTGCTCAGAGCCCAGTCTGAGAGACAGATGAATGACCTCTGACTGTCTAAACAATGGAGGTGTTCTAGGAACCACGTACTACAACTATGACATCTCATTCCCTGTTGTGGTTGGCCACCAGTCACCAGATTGCTCTTAAAGTCACAACGTAAGATTCCAAGAGGAGAAAACTCACCAGCATTTATAAATTCCTAATGAACCATTAAATTCTTAAATGCCAACTGCTGGCATCTAGCTGAGGCTAACTGCAGACCAACCAAGGTGCAGGACCTCTTTGGAGATGCCTCTGTTAAACACATTAGCATCTAGAAACATGGAAAGTAAAGACAGGGAGGAAAGAAGTCCAGAAACACCACAGTAACCTAAAGAACGCACGGACAATTAAAGAAACCTTTAGATTTAGCTCTTTGGATGGATCAAAAAGGATCAAACCCTAGGGCAGACAATCGCAGCAGAAAAGGAGGCAGGGCCAACCTCATCATCCTGTGAAGGAATCATCTGATCTGCTGTGTAATGGTTGTGTCGGCTTACAAACAATGCCCCACTCTTGTGAAAGCAGCTCTACTAAATTAACATTGTCATGGGAGAATGGACCCTGCAAGACTGAAAATCTAAGACAAATACTCTTTGGTGGATGAAGGATTAATCCCCAGGATTCTAACAATCAATTGGTCCTATTTCTGTTTATTACTAGTGTTTTAAATAATGAACGTGGAAAACACCTCAAGAGAAATGCATGTTTTTTTAAAAGATTTATTTATTTATACATAAAAGAGCTGGGGTGCAGGCCAGAGGTGCAGGGGGTGAGTGAACTCACCAGAGACAGAATGTGGAGCAAAGTAGGCGGACTGACTGAAACACACTGCTGAGGGGAACAGTGGGCAAGACAGTAGAGGTCTGCTGCACCACATGGGTCACCTCCCTGTCTGGGGATCAAACTCCTGCTGAAGTGTCTGGCACTAGCTTGATAGCACTGAGACTTAACCCCTTGCGCCACCAGGGAGGCCCTAGAATTGCATCAATTTAAAAGGAATTCTCTTTAGCAGTGGCACAGACTTTGGGAAGTGGAAACTGTCTACTTTTGTAATTTGGGGATTTTTTTTTAATACAACACATATACTGTAATTAATGTACAGGGCAATACAATATAAAATAAAATTATTTTATAATACATTTTATTTTTTTTAAAGATTGTTTTATTTATGCATACAAGAGCTGGGATACAGGCTAGAGGTATGGGAAGTAAGCGGATTCACCAGAGACAGAGTGGGGCGCAGAACAGGCAGATCTACTGAAATACACTGCTGAAGGTAGCAGTGGGTGAAGCAGGAGAGGTCTGCTGTGTCATGTGGGTCCCTTCCCTTGCTAGGGATTGAACTCTCACTGCTGTGCTGCAGATGCTTCATAGTGAGGCGCTGAACCCGCTGTGCCACCAGGGAGGCCCTTGAATACATTTTAATGTAGAACAATTTAACACAAAGAACTGACTTTATCACAGTAATTAAGGGGAAATCTTCCCCAAAAGAAGTGGTATCTAGTAACTCCGACCATGAATGAGTTCTTCAGTGTACCAAGTAAATGCACCTAATTGCATTCAGGCTTATATGAGGCAGAATAGAATGTTGAAAGAGGATTGACTACTCACTGCCACTGTCTACAAGGACCTTAGTAATCAGCTGATAGAATACGAATACACCCACCGTAAGGAAATAGTAAGATTCAGAGACTATAATAGAGAATAACAAGGACCAGTTTCTTGGAAACGAACCACACAGGTAATATGGCTCCATGCAGGAGCTGAGGCTCAGGCTTGGGGTTCCAGAAGACTTACAGGATGATCCAAAACATGGCATGTACTGCAGGGAGGGCATGGCAGAAGTTCAGTTGTTTCTTGCCAAAAACACAGTCATGTGACTAAAAAAGTTATTTCACAAACATGTTCAAGAAATCTAAGGAATCTGCAGAAATTTAAATGTGTATGTAAAAATTTTATCAGCCTCACCCAATAGCATTTTCCCACCACCCAATGACATCACTACCTTAGCGTTCTGACAATTCTTAGGCTGCAGGAAAAAGGGCAAAACTCAGAGCTGAACATGTTCCCTTGAAGATTCCCTAATGAGAACACAAGAGATAAGTGTGGGAAATGGACATGTTTATCAACCAGATACGTCCAAGACTGAGGTTGTGGGGAAGCAGCATAACACTTTTATATAATACACTCACTGCTTGTTTTATACACAAGATCTATTTCCCCAAAATAGATTACAAGTAGGTAAGGAACATGCTAATGATGTAGTTAAGTCATTGTACTGCTAAAAAAATCTGGGGAGGTGCTCCATTACAGGGGCCTGTCACACTCTCAAGAACGGCACTTGGTCCTTATAGTCCCGATAAGAATGGACATATTGCTTCCAAATGACAAAACCACTACAAGCAAAACCACCAAACTAGTAACTTAGGTACAAATAAGCATCTTATTAGAGGCACATTCTTAAAACTGAAATGCTAATGTTTGCTTCTCTTCCTTAACTTTATTATTATTTTTAATCTTGAAGGAAGCTGTACATCATTGGTTGCTTCTCCTTTTAACTTTTTTTAAGATTTATTTCTATTCATTTATGCATACAAGAACTGGGGTGTAGGCCAGAGGTGTGAGGGGTGAGAGATTTCACCAGAGACAGAGCGGGGAGCAGAACAGGCAGATCTACTGAAACAGACTGCTGAGGACAGCAGCAGACGAGGCAGGAGACGTCTGCTGTTCCATGTGGGTCCCCGCCCTGCTCTGGAATCAAACTCATGTGGCAGTGACCGGTGACAACTATATAGCGCTGAGATTTTAAGCCCTATGGCACTAGAGAGACCCCTAGGTGCGTTCCCTTTTTAAAGGAAACAGTCAATGGTGAACATCGCCTTGTCATTCTATTTTATTTCTGAATCAAGACCACTAATTTATTTGAAAATGTGTTGTGAACACTTAATGTTATTTACTGTCATCTGCCCAGTACTCACCAACCCTGTTTCTGTTTTTAACTTGATGGAATTTTTTTTGGTGATTTTTATATTCTTTTTACTGAGGTAACACTGGCTTACAACACTATATATAATTCAGAGGTACAGGTTCACAGCTCTCCAGATGCATGTTACCACACCACACCACCAAGGCACCCAGTTCTCCTCCATGGTCCACTGGTTCCTACCCTCAAATCGTCCCACCTCCCTCTCCGGTAGCCTCAATTCTACAATCAGATTTCCAAGGTTTATTTTGTTTCTCTAGATGAGTAAAATTATCCAGTATTTGTCTTTTTCCTTCTGACTTAATTCACTGAGAATAATCCCTCTAGTTCCATCCATGTTGTCACAAATGGCAAAATTCCATCTTTTTTTTATAGCAGAGTAGTAATCCATTGTGTATATACACCACACTTTCATAATCCAGTAATCTGCTTTGGGAATTTTATCTCCGTAATTTAGCAACTGTACATACTGCTGGAGGAAAGGGAATGCAAAAACCTATTCAAATTAATGTTTTTGCATTCTTCAGATAGTTAGTTAGGTGTGGAATTGCTGGACTGTATACAACCCTCCCTTTGCGAGGACAGCTCCATGTGATTCCATGGAGAGCTGCCACATATTGCATCTCTCCACTCCCCACTCCACACCACAGTGCAAAGTCTAGTAAATCATAGCCTCCCTACCAACAACCCCAATATTTCCATCTAGAAGTAGAAAAACGGGGGAAGTAGTGGATAGCAAGTCTCAGAGTGCGTGACAGCCATGCACCTGAGAGACTACCTACAACGGTGAATTTAGTTCTGGCAACAAGTATGACTGTTAGCCACCAAGCACCCACCAGTAACCTTTTTTTGATGACCACATCCAGGCAAATGAAAGCATTTCTAAGTCTGCAGTACTTTCAGATGCCTATAGAGGATCTGCTATCTGTTCCCAGATAACCGCCAAATAAAAATCACAGGATTACAATGTTGGTAGCTTATAGAGTCTTCTTTAAAATTCTTTTTCACTAATCTACCACTATTATCAATATAAGACAGCTGAGGGAGAAATGCAGTACTAAGACATGCTACAATATTAAAAATGGTTTGCAAAGTGAATACGATCAGTAAAAAGGTTATCTACTGTATGAGCCCACGTACATGAAATGTCCTGGACACGAGTCCAGAGTCAGAACATAGATGAGTAGCTGCCTGGGATTCTAGGGAAATGAAACTATAAAGGGACTGATGCCATGTGAGAAATTTCTTTTTGTGGAAATGAAAATGCTGTGGAATTAGTGGTCTAAGGATATTAAATACCACCAAACTGCATACTCTACTAGGATAAATTTTATGATATGGAAATTATATCTTAATAAAGCCGAGAGAGAGAGAAACATATGCAAAGTCAAAATAAAGCATAAGAGAAGAAAAGCAGGTAAGTTTTCCCTCTTTGACTTACACAAGCAATCCCCACAGAAGCGAAGTTACATTCCCTAAATTCAATTACAAATCAACTGTATGGGATTTTCTCACAGAAATAGTGACTAGAATTCCTCAAAAGCAAGAGACTAATAATGAAAGAAAATCTCCTGGTGGGTGGGAAGACTTAGGAGTTAAGAAAAAGGTGAGGGGTGGACAGCAATCAAATAAAGGGAATGAGGACCCAGGGTTCTCTGAAGTGATTGATGAGCAAGAACTTAGGTTTCAGAAGACTGAGGGGCAGGGCTGGGGGCTGGAGAAAGGAGAAGGAATGGGGGGGCTTGGCTAAGAGGAACAGCAGGCAGCAGTTGCTGTAAGCTGAACCTCCCAGCCCTGATCCCTCACCTCAGTCACTATGGATCCCAGCCACTGCTGTGGCAGGGCAGAATCTCGGGTGGAATTCAGAAACAGTATCTGGAATTCAAACTGATTTCAAAAGGCAGGGATGGGGCTAGCTATAAGAGTGAAGGGAAGAAAACAGGAAGCTTTGCCCAGAAAGAGAAAGAAAAGATTCCTGCATTCCTATAGAAACCACACGTTTACAGAAAATAAACTGAGGGTATAATCTGGGACTACATGTAGTAGCCTAAAAGACTTTCTCTTTAATAGCTTTCATGATCCTTTTTAATAAAAATATTCTTTCAGATGCAGATTTCACAAATAAAGGTGGTAAATTTACCTTGCACTAGGGACTATCTCTTTCTACAAGTAATACAAGATGCATAATTTAGGGAGTCTCAAGAGTGGATAAGGAAAATAATATGGAGCTATTAAGTCCCTGTTAACTCTGACTATAAAAAATCCACTACATCAGGACCTTCCTGGTGGCGCAGTGGGTTAAGCAACACACTATGAAGCAAACCACAGCCACTGCAGCACAAGTTTTATCCCTACCTCCAACCAGGGAGGTGCCCCACATGGCGTGGCAGACCTCTCCTGCCTTGCCTGCTGCTTCCCTCAGCAGTGTGTTTCAGTCCATCTGCCTGTTCTGTTCCCCACTCTGTCTCTGGTGGATTCTCTCACCACCCGTACCTCTGGCCTGTACCCCAGTGCTTGTATGCATAAATAAATAAATCTTTTTTTAAAAAATCCACTGCATCATGCAAGAAGCCTTCCCTTCAGTGCATGAAAGTACTCCAATTGAACAGAACAAAGATCTAGTTTCACTTTCAAAGAATGAGTCCAGGATTGAGGTGGTCTATCATCCTGAGAAGCCCAAAGCAGACTTTCTTCTTTGAGAAGGGCCTCGGAGACCTGTAGTCTGGCCTCTTCAGCTTTGCTGCAGTGGAGGCTAAAGCAGTCAAGCCCAAGCTAAAGCCCCAGTGTGTCCCTCTCCAAGTTCCAATGTTCTTTATATTACTCAACAAATCCTCTTAAAATGACTGGCTTTCTTCATCAATTCTCCCAACTAAATTACAAGAGCAATAACTGCCTATGATACTGTCTTGGTACTTGCACACATGTTTACTTAATGTTATTTGCAAATTGGTTTTATCTTCCTAATTAGATCATTCCATACCATCTCTTATAGATCTCTTTACATATTCAATAACAAACTGGCCCTTTACATTCACTAGAAGGAAATCAAACATATATTTATTCATTAACAGTCTTAATACAGAAAGTTTCTAAATAAAAGTACCTTACAGGAGACCATTTGAAAAAAAATAATAAAGCCAGTATGAAAAACACATGATTATAGCTAGAAAAGACATTAAGACATCTCTCAATAAAGATAAACTTAAAAATCTTTCATGGATTTTAAAGTTAAGTTTTCCATCATCTGTGTGCAGGTTTGTCCTGAGGTTAAGCTCCTGAGGACTGCATAACTTTAATAACAGCTTGAAATCTGCAGTCAACTGGGAGAAAAGTGATGGCAAATTCTTCTCTAATAATCCATGTACAGAATCCAGTTCCCTTTCTCCCAAGATAATATGGTACCTGAATATTTTATCTACAACAGCAGAATATTTTTAGAATATACTTTTCAAGTGTCCCCACTAATTTAAATAAGCACAAGAGAGCTAATTTAGGCCCAGAGAGGTCTCAGCCCTCCTGGAGATTACAACTTAAAAAATGGTCTGCAGTGACCTCAATCACCTCCTTAATGAGGAGGAGCCACCCAGCCAGAGGAAGGCTTAGAGGAAGAATGTGTTCCTCCTGCCAGGAGACAGCACAATACTCAGCGTGTATAGAACATTCTTAGGTGTCAAAATATCAAAACATAAACTGACCTACTTACTAGGTGAAAGGGCAGACTAGTATTTTAAAAAAGAAAAAAAACTTCAGTGATAAAATTCAAGATAGTAAGACTTGAATATTAAGAAATACTTTGATCATGTTCTAGGAAAGTATTTCCCAAAGGGTATCACATGTTAATGCAGACTACCATCCCAGAACCCACAAACATGGTAGTAAGCCTCAATTTTTGGAGGTGGGGAAGGAAACCCAGGAATGTGCACCGTAAATTAAGTGTGCTATTGAGTTTTCTCCACACGGAAACAGTCCTTGAAAATAATATGGAAGCTTTCAACTGAGAGCAGAGTGCAGATGTTGTAGAGAATATGCCTTTAGGGCTACATTGCATCTATTTAATAAAATTCAGTATTGGGAAGTGCAAAAAGGAGAAATATTTGCTTTGTAAATAATGACTCAATTGATGCATTATTTCTTACTAGAATTAAAAAAACATTTTGCCAAGTAGCCAGCTACTTACTGCTTTTATAACCAAGATCAAGTAATTGGTGTTGTAAAGCCCACATTTGTTCTGTACGATCTAAAAAGTTTTAGTCAATAAAAAATGTCTAAATGAAGGTACTTGAGTTGTACTGTCCAACATCATAAGCATCAGCCACATGAAATGTGGGTGGTAAAATACATACTGAATTTCAAAGATTTAGTATAAAAAGTATCTCGTTAAAACCTTTTTATACTGATTATCATGTTAATATAATATTTTGAGTATACTGACTAAAGTACCTTTACTAGAAAATTTAAAATCATTTGTAGCTAATATTAGGTTTCTTTTAAACAGCACTTATATGGGTATTTAAAATAAATCATTTCATTAACTGGTTAAATGTTCCACCAAAATTGTTGGTCATTCAAATTAAATGGCTATGTTTAAAGGGAATCTAGCTTGTACACACAGCCAGTAATAACTGATATTTTCCTGTAGACTTTATTTTTTTTAATTTTTTTTATTAAAATATTTTAAAATTTACATATACTTGCCATTAATTGTAATCCCCATGTATTCCCCATCACCATCTCACCAGTGC
>JAGFMF010011799.1:1379373-1458690 GCA_019455555.1 Galemys pyrenaicus | reverse complement strand
AAAGTTGCAGAAATTTGTTCATTTCTTCTAGGTTGTTGAATTTGTTTGCATATAGCTTTTCATAGTATTCTCTAATTATTCTTTCGATTTCTGCTGTGTTCCTGTAGACTTTATATAAAGATACAGTTTCATGCTTTCATGTCCACTGTCCTTGATTCCTCATAACCATGTAAACTCAAGGTCAATGTCTTTTCCAAGCCTACAGAAAGGCTCTTATGCAAAATGTTGGCTCATAAATGTTTATGAATGACAACTCCCAAAGTAATCTTATTTTTTAAAAATGTTCTTTCATACACAGGCTTTCTCCTACCTTCTCTTTACGACATTATTTTTGGGAAAAATCAATCAAAATTTCCAAATGTTATCTTAGATAGATGTTAAAATATTTTCATGTATTTTAAAAACATACTTCTTATTTCAAAGGGGGGAAAAATCAAAGTCATGTTAGAAAAAAAAAAAGCAAAGTCACTCAGAAATAAACAATGGATTATTTTGTTGTATCTACTAAGATTTTATTTTTTTTTATTTTTTGAATCTTGGCTGCTTTATTTTTAAGATTAATGGTCGCTGAATGTTATGCATACCAGCAGGCACCAAGCTGCCACTGTTTGATCCCCGTGGTCATTTAGACAAGGTCTCTCCTCAGCTAAGCCTGGATGACAGCTTTCATTTTTGTGTGTGAAAATTAAAACAAAGATCAGGCAACTTAAGATAAACAACTGGAATGGGATCTTTATGGAAACAGAGCTATAAAAGGAGTATATGCACCAACAGAAAAATGAGAAAAACAATCTCTGATAGTCACTAGCCTGAAATAATGATAGCAAAGACCTTTTTATATCTAGACTTTCAGGGAAACTGAGAATAACAAGACAAAAACAGACAATTAGCAGGCAGTTCAAGACCATCAGTGATTTAAATATTTTCTTTTTCTGATGATAGAGAATAGTATCTCCTAATTTTTTAAATTTACTCTTTGTGAGAACTGACATAAAGGCATTACTTATCAACATTTATCAAGCTGAATGTTGCACTTAAAAAGACTTCTTCCTCCTCTTCCCTTAATTTGTGTTGATTTTGCAAAATATAACCTACAGCCATAAACAACTATCATTTGTAACAAGAAAGCATTTTACCTTTTACATTTCAATAAAAAATTAAAGTGTTATGTTTTGTTTTTATTTCAAATAAAATGCTGGCTTCCAAAAAGTTGAGCTTATACAGAATCATTTTCTTCATCACTATATGTTCCTCACACTGAGGCCATTTGGTCAGAGGTCAGGAATGTGGGGATGCCATCATGGGATGTGGCAATCATTTACAGATGTGGAAAAGCCACTCCACAGAGCACCCTGCATCAGGCTGGACTGGCACACTGCTATTACACAGCATGGTAGACAAATGCCCTTCGCGTGTCCCTTCTAATCTATAAACACTTAATTTTAGGCCTAAGTATGTATTCCATCATCTATAAAATTTTTAATCCATGGCAATAATCAATTCTTTTTTTCTTTTTAAGATTTGTTTATTCATATAAGAACTGGGGTACAGGCCAGAAGTGCAGGGAGGGGGTGAGAGGGTCCACCAGAGACAGAGTGGGGAGCAGAACAGGCAGACTGACTGAAACACACTGCTGAGGGGAGCAGCGGGCGAGGCAGGAGAGGTCTGCTGCACCATGTGGGGCACCTCTCCGGCTGGCGTCAGGGATCAAACTCATGCTACAGTGGCTGCGGTTTGCTTCATAGTGTGTTTCAACTGCTAACCCACTGCGCCACCAGGGGAGGACCCGCAATAATCAATTCTGATTCTTTTCAAAATACCCCTAAACCTTTCTTTTTTACAGTTGAAGATTTGACTCCCTCTTGACCCAGCTTTTCTGAGGGGCATGCTTTCTGATTAAATTTTTCTACTTTGAGAAAAAGCTGCTGTTTTCATTCTCACCAACCAGGTTGTGGAGATGGTAGAGTTCAGTTCCCTGTGTTTCACTGTTTCTCTCTTACGTTTCCAACAAAAGAGCAGGAGAGTGATGAAGGACTGAGATGTGAGTCAGACTAATTCTCAAGCAAAAAAGTTTAAGGAGAATATCAAGATTCACAGCTCAAAGGAAAAAGACCCAACTCCAAACTCCCTCCACTTTGTGATGACAAATCGGCACTTGACAAGCCGACTGACTCCAGGTCTGAGTCCTACATCTTGAAAAAGAATGGACCTGCTACACATTATACCAGAGAAGCCATCCCGCCTGTGAAATCTCTTACTGAACCTAAAACTCTGAAAGCAAAAAAGTGTCCTCAGATTCTATTCTGCTCTAACACTGACCACCCAGAGGTGGTGTAGGGACCCCACAGGTCAAGGGCTCCATCAGAACCACCAATCCCACTTCAATGCTAATTATAAGGCCCCTGAGGCTGTACTTCTGACTGACTAGTCTTAACTAAACTGAACACGTCCCCTGACCAACCCCATTCAGGTCTGATAATTTTCTGTAACAACTCACAGAATTCAGGAAAATATTTTCTTTATATATTCCCATTTGCTATAAAGTCAGAAACTGGCAAATGGAAGAGATTTATAGTGCAAGGCATTGCAGGACAGAATTCTCATGTCTTCTAAGGGTACACTACCTTCCATGGCTGTGTTCCCCAAATCAGGAGTTATCCAAGCCCTGTCATTTAAAATTTCTTATGGAGGTTTCATGAGGTAGGCAGAATGATTAGATCATTGGCCAGTGATGACTGGACTCAATCTCTAGTCTTTGCCTCTGCAGAAGTTGGTGGGTGGCACTAAAAGTCCCCATGCCCAAATTCTAATCTATTCAGTAACCAACCCCATCCTGAAATCACACCATTAGCACAAAGCCAGGTGTGACAAAAGCAGATCTATATTATCAACAAACACAGTAAGGAACTACAAAGGTTTTAAGAGAAAGGAAACCAAAATTTATTATATACCACTCTGAGTTAAAAGGAATTTCTAAAAGTGAAAAAGATGGAAGTAAAACTGAAATTAAGAATGGCTTTTATAATTCACAGGAAGAAAATACATATTATAGTCTAATAATGTAAAGTATCTGTAAATTGGGTAAAAATTAGTAACAAGTTTTACCTCACTTTATGTCCTTAAAGATACAGACATTTAAAGTCACTTAGAAAAGGACACGGCACGGGCCTCCCTGGTGGCACAGTGGGTTAAGCACGGCACTATGAAGCAAACCTCAGCCACTGCAGCATGAGTTCGATCCCTGCTGCCGGCCAGGGAGGGGACCCACATGGTGCGGCAGACCTCTCCTGCTGTGCCCGCTGCTCCCCTCAGCAGTGTGCTTCTGTTGATCTGCCTGTTCTGCTCCTTGCTCTGTCTGTGGTGAATCCTCTCACCCCCCACACCTCTGGCCTGTACCCCAGTGCTTGTATGCATAAATAAATAAATCTTTAAAAAAAAAGAAAAGGACACGGCACAAGTTGGTGGTTACACTCGCAATACATGATGCCATGCATTATAAATAGAGGCGTTTTGCATCACTATCTTTAGCAGATCACCTCAAAATTCAGACTGAAGTAGAGAGAAGGCTAAACATGGAAGACTCCCTAGAGGGACTCAGCTAAATTATGTACAGATCTACTGCCTTAGCTCAAGATTTTCCACCTTTTGAACATCTGTTTGTTGAAGAAACCTCACAACAGCACTCTCTCCCCGAGTCTTTCCTAGTTCCTGCTAAAGGGGCAGGGTGGTATTTTCTTGTCCCAAATCAATGGTCAGCCTTTCTTACTACTACCACATTAAAGTACATGTCAAGATAATTCTGTCTGGCTTTCATACTTTAATTTTGTCTCAACTTTATCTGGGTCTAGATGAGATGGTCTCAGACACCCAAGGAAATTCATCAGACAACCATCAATACTTTAACCAGCCTCAAAATGTGAGACATCAGCATCCTCCAGAAACCTGTGAAAAATACAACTAAGAGCCATCCTAGACTCTGAGAAACTCTGGTGGAAGGTCCAGCAATCTGGGCTTTAACAAGCCCTCTGGGTGATTCTGATACTGCTCAAATTCTAGCTCACTTTCCTAGGCATTTGGTGGACTACATTGTCCCTCCTCCTGTCAGCAGGCAGGATTGCTTAGAGACTGCAGAGATTCTTCTGCCCAATGTAACTGTGAAGTCAGGTAAGTTAGATGACTTGCTCGACCTAATTAGATGGCTTTTCTGATACCTTCTGGGTTTACTAAAATCAATTCTTTTTTTTTTTTTTTTCCAACACCATCTAACCTAGAGACAAGATGTTTTCTTTTCAATAACTTGTCATGGTTACTTGTGTCTTCTAGGCCACAGCATGCATCCTGAGTCACCTCAAGATCCTTTTAAAATATTTGAATCGTTTATTATCAAAACTCTAACCAGGGCCTCCCTGGTGGTGCAGCGGGTTGAGCACCGCACTGTGAAGCATCTGCAGCACAGCAGCAAGAGTTCGATCCCGGGCCAGGGAGGCGACCCACATGGCGCAGCAGACCCCTCCTGTCTCGCCCACTGCTCCCTTCAGCAGGGTACTTAAGTTGATCTGCCTGTTCTGCTCCCTGCTCTTGTCTCTGGTGAGTCCTCTCGCCTCCTGCATTCTGGCTATACCCCATCTTATATGCATAAAACAAAAAAAAAATCTAAAAAAAAAAAAAACCTTTGAATTCTTTTGTGTTTTACTGAATATAGAGAAACAGTCAAATATGTACGCACTCTGGCATTGGCTTGCCTGCAGCCACTTACCAACACTGTAACTTTGGGCACACTACTTAACTTCTCTGGGCCTCAGCATCCTCATCTATGCATTGAAGGTAATAGTCTCCCCATATGGTTGTTACAGGATTTATATATAGGTTAACACAGGCTTAGAACAGTATCTGGCACACAGTAAGTACCATTTTAGGTGCTTGCTATTATTATTGTAGCTGTAACTTTTCAGAGGCCCAGACAACAAAGGGGGTACAACATCCTAGGAAGTCTAAGGACCACAGGGGTAATCTGCTCTGGAACTGCAGGAAAGGCTAGATATAAACAACAAGGAACTGTTCTGCAGTTTTCAAGTAAATTTCTCCTTAACAGGGAGATGATATTTAGTAGCCTGAAAGCCTAAAGTAAGTGACTCTTGATGAAAAGTACCTGTCACCACTAACACAGGCTCACATGCAGACCCAAGAAAAAAGGTAAGAGACTAAAGTACTGTACAAGTCAGGATCATGGTTTCTATATAGTTCCATGTTAATAAATAAGCTAGAAAATAAAGCTCCAATTCCACAGTGACTGTCTGATTAATCATTCACTCCCACTCTTGCCTCCCCCAATCAGGCAAGCTCAAGTAAGATCTTTAAATCATCACCACTCAAGAGAGAAATTATCCTGAGGCAACTGACAATTTCCTTATAGCACTTAGTTGGGTGCATCACCAACATTCATTCTCTTTTCTCCTTCCTGTTGTTGTATCTGAAATATTCTAGCCCAACTAAACAGGTGGGACTCACCCTTCCCCACACCTTCCCAGGATCCCCTCACTCCAGGAATGCATCCTGATGAGCTGATGTCAATCAGCACTCCCTCTTCTTTGATTCCAGCGGGAGAGTGGATGAGAGAGCCACACAGCTTCATCATGACCACACAAGCCAGTGAGACTCGAGGCCCTTGTGGGAAGTACATCAGGGGCTCTTTCCCTACGTGTCCTTATGGACAACTGAACCTGCATCAGTCATCCTGGGCAACAGGATCCCAGGAGTCTGCTTGAGAATGGACTCAAAGAGCAGAGAGAAAGAAACCGGGCCCTGGTCACAACATTTAGTATGGAGTAAGTGACTCCTTGGCTCAAAGGTCTCCTATGTGATAATAAATTCTCTTTGTTAGTCAAACCACTTTGGGTTGGGTTTCCTTTTGCTTAGTCAAGAGAACTATAAATGATACATGCCTCATAATTAGATTACACTGTAAAAGTAACGATAAAATGAGCTATATTCCATGTGAACAGTAAGTTCACTTGTTGAAGTCATGACTTCAATTTACTTGCCATAATTAAAGACAATAAGGAAAAAATTATAAACCTGCTTTTCTCACTTGTAACCATTTTATTGCAAACCATTTTATTTGAAATTTCATCATATAGATAACAAGACCCTGAATTAACTCAGCATTAAGGCCTTTTGCTTGCTTCAGTTCAGTATGACTGAATTTTCATCATAATAGAGCCCTTTCTTGATACTTAGGGTAATTTCAGGGCAAAACAACTCCCATTCCAAATAGGGCCATTGTCAAAGTATGCTCTAAGTACTCAATAGCAAGAAGGGAGTGAAAGATCACAGAATAAGGATGTGTTCCTGAAAATTTTAATAAATCATTGAAAAACTTACCCGTTGTAGTATTAAATGTACCCTCACAGTTTAAGCAATTGCTTTTCAGATCTAAAAACCCTGTATGTGATACTAATCTGGTCACTTGAAGTAAGTACTCTAACTCTAACAAGTAAGTTAATACATCATAGGCAGTAAGTCCATGGGTTAACTTGTAAATTTCTGTGTATACAGTACTGTATGCTTCAGTATTTTGAAATGTGAGATTCATCAAAAATGAAAGAATTCTCGCAAACCTAGGGCAGCTCTTGATGAGCTGTTACAAAAACCACTTTGTGACTTTGGTCTCAGGACTGACAGTTCTCCAAATACTGAACTGGCTGCCTTACGGCCAGTTGGCTCTCTTGTAGTACGTTAAAGTACTGGTGGGCTGATCACGTAAGGGGACAGGTGGATGACTTTTAAGGAAAGCTGTCAGGCACGCTGGGCCTCTGTGACAGGTGAGGGGACTCACCTGCCAGCGCCTTGATGCGGGACCGCTCAAAGAGCCTTGCCGAGCTGTTCTCATTGTCCCAGTCGTCCACATCCCAGCGGTTGTTGACATCGCTGTACTGCTGCTGGATCTCAATGTTGTCGTAGTCTGTGGCTACTGTCGTCGTCATCTTGAACTCTCAGCGGCTCCTCCACATCAGCTCCTTCTTAGAGTTCTGTGCCCAAAAATAGAAAAGGGAAAATCTCATCAAACACCTTCAAGTGTGCCAAGTCTCCCCAAAACTCGCTGGGATAAAAGTGAGTAGAATATAAAACAATTCACACATATTAAGAACACATCTCTGCATCAAACTAAAAAGCTTTTGTACAACAAGACACATTAGCCAAAACAAAGAGACACCCCATGGACTGGGTGAAAATCTTTGCACACAACACTACTGACAAGGGACTTACCACAAAGATTTACAAAGAGCTGACCAGACGAAACAAAAACAAAGTAAACAATCCAGTCAGAAAAGGGCAGAAGAGCTAAAAAGACATTTCTCTAAAGAGGCGATGCAAATGGCCAACAGTCATATGAAAAAATGTTCAACATCTCTTGTCATCAGAGAAATGCAAATCAAAACCACTAGGAGATACCACCTCACACCAGTGAGAATGGACATATCAAAAAAACTAGCAACCACAAGTGTTAATGAGGATGTGGAAAAAAGGGAACTCTACTATACTGGTGGGGATGCAAACTGGTCCAACCACCATGGAGGGTCCTCAAACTACTAAAAATGGAACTCCCATATGATCCAGCAACCCCATTCCTAGGAATTTACCCAAAGGACACAGAAACACTAATTCAAAAGGACACCTGGCACACCTGTTTATTGCAGCACTTTTTACAATAGGCAAGCTATGGAAACAACCCAAATACCCAAAAATAGATGACTGGATCAAGAAGATGTGATATTGATACACAATGGATTGATTTGATTATGCAGCAATCAAAAAAGATAAAACTCATGTAATTTTAGCAACATGGCTGGAGCTAGAAGGGTTTTGCTCAGTGAAATAAGCAGAAAGCAAAGGAAAAATATCAGACGGTTTCATTTATAGGAAGACTGTAAAGGAAACAAATATAGGGGACTAAGGGGAAAAATTAATTATGATAAGTTAAAAATCAAAATCAATAGACAACTATAAATCTGAGAAAGTCCCTAGGGGAGGAGAAAGAAGGATCAAAAGGGGTGGGAAGAGCACAGAGGACTATGGTGATGGTGCACGGGTGAATTGGTGATGGGAATTTCATGGGGACGAGAAATATAAACTGTACAAAAATGAAAACTGTAAACTATATAAAAATTTGAAAAATACAAATACAAATAAATCACAAAAAATAAAAAAAAATTAAAAAATAAACTTCCGAAGCTGATGGATATCAATGTTTAAAAAAACAAAACAAAAAAACACGTCTCTGGAGCCAAAACTGGGTTTGAACCTCACTGTCTCATATGAGTATGATCTTGGCCAAAGTGCGTATTAACATCTCAGAGCCTCAGTTTTCCCAGTCATTCAAAGATCGCAGTGCACAGGTTGTTGAGAAAATCGAACGAGATAATAGATGTCCAACAAAGATAGGCTTTATCCTCCTTTCTAATGTATAAATTTTGCAATTTTCAAGTTATTTGAAACTTATTTGAAAAATAACTTTTTCCAGTCATTATCCAGAGGTGGATAAATATCTCACTGGGCTTCTGAATGAAGTCATTTCTGTTGTGTAGCACCACAAACAATAATCTTTTCAGTTTCTCCTGGACACTCATAAAACATAATGTGAGATAACTAACAGATCATTTTATCTAAATATCTAATTTGTACATCACAAACACCAGAAAACTATGCCTACGATTAAATGAGATAGTAAGTGTATACAACCAATGCATAGTAGATGCTCAATAAATAACGACTATTGTTACTTATACTGCTATTATTACAAATTCTGTTACCAATACCAATACCTACTCCTCAGGGACCCAGCCAAGGTCACAATGTTTCACAGGAATACATGAGAAACAAGAACACAGGTTACAATTTTTGGCTCATTGCTATCTCCTCTTTGGACATCATGGAGTCCTCAGAGAATTAAGACAAAAAATCTTTACCATTAAATGTGCTTCTCTCTTCGGTACAGCTATTATCCACTCAATGAACCAGAATGCACTGAAGATCTACTATGTGCTCAGCGCCATTCCAGATGCTAAGGATAGTCACAAACAAGAACCCAATTCTAGTGAAACTCATGTACTAGTAGAAGCAGACAAAAAGCACACAAGAGGCAAGATAGTGGAAAAAATTAAAATGAATGTGGAGTGATGTGATCAAGAGTGAGCAATCATCAATGCCGTGTTATAAGTCTCAAAGCTGCTTGAAGACTAGTGAGTGATTCCTTTGATCTGGTGTCCAGGCAAGGGTCTCTGAGCTGATCTTTAAAATGAGATCTCAAGGTCGAAAAGAAAACAGGTCACACTCCAAGCAAGAAGAGCAGCACTGCAGCCCAGGAAACAACTCGCAGAAAGTCCTGTGGCGAGAACAAGAGGTCAGAACAGCCAGTCCGACCGGCAGGGAGAGAAACAAGGCGCGCAGGTTGGAGAGCTGGATGGGTTAGACCAGGGAGGGCTCCGTGAGCCCGAACATGACAGAAGCCACCGCAGGACCTTAAACTCATCACCGGATATGTGTTTTTGAAGATCGAACCTCACCTCATGCTAGGGGGAAAGCAGACTCTAGGAGCCAAGACTGTGTGCTTAATCCTAATAGTGTGGTTAAGTTCTCCACATCTTGGTACATACACATGATGGAATATTATTCAGCATCAGAAATGAGAAACTAGGGGCATTTATAGAAACATGGATGGAGCTACAAGGGATTATGCTCGGTGAAACAAGTCAGAAGGCAAGAGAAAAATATCGGATGGCTTCACTATTAGGAGGAATGAGAAAGAACAACAACAACAACAAAGAGTAAGTTCAAGGAAATGGGCAATTATAACCAAAAGTAAACAAAAAAACTCAGTAAGACCAAAAAGCCAGGATAAACCAAAGGGACCATGGGGGGGGGGGGGGGGGGGCAAAGAGGGGGANGAGGGGGGGGGGGGGGGGGGGGGGGGGGGGGGCAAAGATGGGGAAGAGGCCAGAGGGTGCGCAAGGGACTGAGGTGATGGTGCACGGGTGAAATGGTGGTGGGAACTCCCTGGGGACTACAAATGATGTCAAATATAATTAATAAAAAAAAAATAAATTCTCCACATCTTATATACAAAGCTATATATGTCAGTTAAGAAGGGTGAAAGGAGGCAGAGGAGGAGGAAGGAAGATGCCTCTCTATTCGGTAGTAGGAGGATGCCCCAAGGGAACAGATGCTTGTTTCCCCCCTCATACCCAATCCCATCTTGCCACCCACTTTAAGACTAAAAAATAATTCAGGCTTTTCAGAGACCTTTGTTTACTGAAGGTTTTAATCACTCTGCACCAAGAATGCGCACATGGCCACCGTTAACAGACCCTGTCGCTACAGCATTGCAGTGACGGAAGCAGGCACCAGCCAGCGACCATAAAATGAACACTTGGCTAAGTTCTTACATGTGCCGACATTCAAAGGAAGTAAAGTCACCAGTGTAGAAAAGCAGCACTTCTCCTATAGCGCTTCACATGTGCCTTTTCTCAGGTTCCAGCATACATCACACCCAACCAGTTGTCCATGACAAATAAATCAAACTGACACAAATTAAAAGCACCTTAAATAGTATAGTAATTGGTGGCACAGGCACAGAAAAGCCTCCTCTTCGCCATTAGCTATACTCTCACAGGTCATCAATAACCAGCAGCAGCACTTCCTAAGGGAGAAGCATCTGAATTACACCTGCAATGCAGCAGAGCCGTGGATCTTTGCTGGAAGCAAAACATTTGCCCCTGCCCCCGACTCTTCATATCCCTTTTACTGTCTCCCTCCTAAGAAGCCTCACTTTGTTTATTAAATCTGCTAGTTTTTATGAGTATTTTGTCAAATAATCCCCTATGTATTTAATATCTGTCCTGGTATTATGTCTTACGTTATTACACATAACTCCCTTGAACTCTCTCCATTTTGTTGGAAGAGGAAATGGCAACATTTCATCTTGACTTATGGCTGAGTAATATCCCACTGAGTGGGTAGACCACTTCTGGACCCAATCCTCTGTCAATGAGTGAGAAACATCTCGAATAAAAGTAAAATCGGGATTCCCAACAGGTACACATAATCAATCCCAACATATATCACAAAATTAATTTTAATATACTGAGTGTATCTTGATTTTTTTTACAAGATTTCATAAGGCAATAAGTACAGTCTATTAACTGGCCTTACAGTTGCTTTTGACAGATTACCCCCTTCAAAAATAAAAATCAGGGCCTCCCCAGTGGCACAAGGGGTTAAGTCACTGCACTACAAAGCATCCACAGCCACTGCAGCATGAGTTCGATCTCCAGGCAGGGAGGGGACCCACATGGCTAAGCAGATCTCTCCTGTCTCCCCAATGCTCCCTTCAGCAGCGTATTTTAGTCTGTCTGCCTGCTCTGCTCCCCACTCTGTCTCTGGTGAATCCTCTCACTTCTCCCCCCATAACTCTGACCTGCACCCCAACTCTTGTATGCATAAATTCTTTTTAAAAAATCAGCATTGTAACCATGCTTGTAACCATGTTCATTGTAACCATGAACTTGGAAAGTGTTAATTTTCATGACGATTTCAATACCGAAGACAAATAAAATTCAGCCTTGGAGGCTGTGTGTCTAGCAAAATATAAAAGTGGTATTAACTACAACTGTCTTAAAGTATAGAAAATGAGATTTAACACAACCCAACCGAAATCTAAACACGCTACTCCTTTCTCCAGATTCAATCTGGCTATTTGGTGCCATCTGCTGACCAAGGAGAACAAGTCATCCCACAGGCTCTAGGGCAGTGGCCTGTGGCCCCCCCCACTCCCACCATACCTGGCTCTGGAGTAAGCCCCAGCATGACCTTTTTTCTCCCACAAATCTTTCTTCCTACTACTGACTGGCCCCCAAGCCCCAACTTCTTTACGCATACTTCTCAACAAGCAAGTGTTAATCTTTTCCTTAATCTTAAATTAAGTCATTGAGAAAAAGTAAGCCTATCTTTTCTAAGCATCATTTTTAAGCAGTGTTCTTTTTAAGAAGACCACTGTTCCTTCAAACAAAGAGGGCAGTAAAAAGAAAAAGTTCCTACCGACCTTAGAACAGATGAAATGCCAGTGCTGTAAGCTATTCTTATTTGGCTATCTAGCAATGGATTATCAGGAACATTTTTTTCCTTCAGTATTCTCCATCTTTTCTAAGACAACATCCTTGCCAAATAAATTGTTAAAATGGTGGAAATGTTAAAAAAATTTTTTTTCAGGGCAATGTCAAAGCAAAACGTGCCGCATCCCCAGCAGGACCACAGAGAAAGGAGATCTCAAGGTATTCAGCTCAACAAGAGAAGGGAAGTGAAGGGCCAGAGTGCAGCATCCTACAAATAGCATTAGCCTCTGGCCACTTAGGGACTGTGCAGTTGGAAGGGCCGTTTCACACAAACTGGTGTCCCCTGGAGGTTATCCAGATGGTTAGATCTTCCCAACGTGCTACAGCCATGTGTCCCAAGGGCCAGTGAGGTAATGGGTACTTCTTACTGGCGTGGGAAGATTAATGAGAGAAGAAAGGAGCACGGCTATTCTGGCACTCAGCCTGCTGGGTCTGCCTTTCACCATTTGGAGAGCTGGAGAGGGTTATGTAAGGCTGAGGTGAGAGGAAACGATCTCTTCTTCAGGGAAGGACTCTCACTGCCTCCAGTAGATGAGTGTGGGTCCAGATTCTAACTGACTGGATCACTACAAACAAACTCATCACATAATCCTTGATGAGTACAAATAATATTCTGGTGTGACACATGGTGTGACATATGCACAGGGTTTTTTTTTTGTGGCTAGGCTTTTGGAACATGATTATATGTGCATACCTACCATTCCTGCTCTTTTCCATCCTAATTTTGTGAGAGAGAAATAGAGAGAGATAAAAAGAAACATGCAAGAAAGCCAAATACCACCTACCAAATTACTCTTCTCTAATCTTATATTCCATGAACTGGAATTTTCCAAGTCTATTCTGCTTAAATAAGAAAACAATAATTTTATTTCTTCAAACTGGCAGACCAAGGGAGAAATGGATAAGGAAACTATTATCCTAGACACATGTGGCAAAGAGGTTCTTATAGCTGGGACTACGTTATACAACAAGGTCACAGCCATCAGGGAAAACACTGGATCAAACTTAGCCATGCTCTATTAGTTTCTATTGATTAAAATTCTGAAATTCAATACCTGGCAAAGAGCAGGAAAATATTTTCCCCATTCTCTTGCTTTCAAATTGCCAAATCTATTTTCAGTGTCACACTGGTATTATCAATGCCTGGGTTTTGTTCTAGATTATTTACCATCAACTTTCCTTACAGGGCCCTCTGTTACTCCACAGAAAACTCCTCGGGTGATGTCACCCACTCCCTGTCCTGTGCCAACCCATGCAGACAATGGCTAAATGCAGTTATCTCAGAATCACCAAGTCATGCCTCACACTAAATCCTTATTTCCTCCCCCAACCCACTTTCTCCCTGATTTCTCCCAGTTACTTCAGACAGAAATCTTGCAGTTGTTCTTCATATCTCCTTCTTCTCCCATATTTAGGCCCCAAAGGTGTTTGTACCGCCTGAAAATCTCTTGAATTAACACGAGCAACAATCTCTGATTCAGAAGCCTCACCTCTTAATTTTTATCCCTCAATGATTCCCCTACTCCACCACCAGAGGGACCTTGCTAGAATGGAATTCTAATCATTTCATTCCCAAGACTAAAACCCACTAAGGTCCATGCTTTCAGAACAACGTCCAGAACCCTTTGGAGAGAAATGAGCTCCTCATGAGGAGCTCCTGCCTATATCTTCAGCCTGGTCTTAACATTTCTTTCCTAAACTCACTTGCTTGTGAACTCTGACAGCTCCTGAGGAACCTCAATCTAATCTTGTTCTCACTGCCACCTGGAATAGCTCTCTCTACTCTTTTCACAAATCCTAGTTGGGGCATCATGTCACCCTAACCACACATTACCCCTACCTGCTTTAAAGCAAGACAGTCTTAAATTGTCCACATTCCCTCCCAGATGCCTCCTCTCATATACCTTTCATGCCCATCACCAATTACAGTAAGATCGTTATAATTACAAAACTTTTATTTTCTTATTAGTAATGGGCCATAGGTCCTTGAGGTCATATGCTCATCAAACTGTCTTTATATCTCTCAGATGCTATGGGGTGCCTGGAAACAGTAAGTTCTTGCTATTCATTTATTTATGTGCAGTCATAAAGCCGCAAACACCTACTCTTCTGAGCCACATAAATCTGGCAAACACTTTGCTTTCAAGAAAGCTATTTTTATTTTGTTTAAAAGATTTATTTATTTATGCATACAAGAACTGGGGTACAGGCCAGAGGTTTGGGAGGTGGGAGGATTCACCAGAGACAGAGCCGGGAACAGAACAGGCAGGTGAATGAAACACAATGCCGAGGGCAGCAGCGGGCAAGGCAGGAGAGGTCTGCCGCTCCACGTGGATCACTTCCTTGACTGGCAGCAAGATCGAACTTGTGCTGCAGTGGCTGTGGTCTGCTTCATAGTGTGTTGCTTAACCCAACTGTGCCACCAGGGAGGCCCAAGAAAGCTATTTTTAGAGGAGGCTATAATACACACCAACACACATTTAATAAGGTACATTTCTATGTACACATAAAAATTAGTTTTCCCCTTTTGATTTAGGTTTTACCCATGAAAAGATTTTTTTTTAGTCTGAACTACTCAGATTTCAAAAAGCAACAAAGAATAAATGTGATTTTCAATGGCACTTCATTTATGCATACTTCCTTAATGCCAATCTTAACTAAAAGTTCAAATAAATTAAAGTGAAAAAGGTGACCAAAATTTGTCAATCCTTATTGAGAAGGAATGGCATAAACTAACAATTACTTTGGCAGAAATCTCAGTCTCAAATGTTCTGCAAATACCTAAGACTCTCCCAATTTTATTCATAAGAAATTTGAAACAGCATACACCTGGCTATTGGTGTATTGGCTATAAAAAAAAAAAGAAAAGAAGTCCTGCTCAGGACTTTCAAGAGGCCAAACAGTAGGTCAGAATTTCCAGGAAGAAACCAGAAAGTCACATATACCCGGTTTGCAATTTGCTCACTGAGGCATTTAGCAATATGATTAAAGAGACCAATAAAGATGGTTCATCAAATAAAAATATCTGCAAGAAACTATGCAGAGGCATGGTGATGGATAAACTCAGCTAATCCAACACTTGGTTCATGGAGCTACTAGAAGTTACAAAGCCAAAATTGAAAGGTTTCATTCTTTTTTTAATTTTTCCTTTCTAAAGACCTCTTCTGTTTATACATTCCTAGATTCTTTTAAAATGTAAAGGGATACCTGTTTGCATAATAAAAGCAGGTCATATTTTGCAGCTTGCAGGTAGAAAAAAAACATTGAAAAAAAAATTTAAAAGTCCAAGCAAGATTCTATCATAAATTTTTTTTTAAGATTTATTTCTTTATTCACACAAGAACTGAGGTACAGGCCAAAAGTGCAGGGGTTGAGGGGCGGCGAGAGGATCCCCCAGAGATAGAGTGGGGAGCAGAACAGGCAGATTGACTGAAATACACTGCTGAGGGGAGCAGCGGGCAAGGCAGAGAGGTCTGCTGTGTCATGTGTGTCCTCTCCCTGGCCAGCAGCAGGGATCAAACTCATGCTGCAGTGGCTGCGCTTTGCTTCATAGTGCGTTGCTTAACCCACTGCGCCACCAGGGAGGGCCCTCTATGATAAATTTAGTTCTCCATTCACAAACATAAAATTCTATGTGGAAAGACATAGTACGATAGGGAACAGATAAATGTCACACATACATGATGTACTATATAAAAGATCATTCACTTTAAAAATTATCCAATTTACTTACAGTTTACAGGTGCATATTCACTGTACAAAAGTAGAACACTGAGCATAAAATTCAGATAATCAGACCAATTTGTTTTTTGTTTTTTTTTATTGATATAAGAACTGGGGTACAGGCCAGAAGTGCAAGGATCCACGAGACAGAGTGGGGAACAGAACAGGCAGATCGACCGAAACACACTGCTGAGGGGAGCAGCGGGCAAGGCAGGAGAGGTCTGCCTCACCATGTGGGTCCCCTCCCTGGCCGGCAGCAGGGATCGAACTTGTGCTGCAGTGTCTGCGTTCTGCTTCATAGTGCGTTGCTTAACCCACAGCGCCACCACGGGAGGGCCCAATCAGACCAATTTGAAGGGAGAAAAGTGCTCATGATCTGTTTAATCATTGTTAAATGTGATTAATAAAGGTGGTCTTCAAATATTCCATAGCCACATTAACTTTTTTTCTGTTTTATCTAACAAAAGTGTTATTAAAACTTCCTACAATGGTTGTGGATTTAACACATTTTCCTCATCATTCCCTGAACAGTCATAATTTATTTTATCTTCTTAGTGAGTACTCAGCTTTATGAAATACTCTATTTTCTTTATAATCATATGCGATAATTCTATTTTTATTGACAGCAGTATCTGCCCAGTATATGGATTTTTCCCATTCTACTATTTCAACCATCCAGAGTTATTTTTTTTTTTTTTAGGTATGTGTGTGTCTCTCTCTTTTTAAATCCAGCCGAACAACCTTTGTCACTTAGTGGACAAACATAATCCATTTACATTTATTAGGACTACTGCCATATTTGAAATTTCAACCAATTCATTTTTGTTTCTGTCTTAATTAACAAAATGTGGAAAAACTGGGGTCCAAAGAGTTAAGCAACTGTATCAAGTCACAGAGCTATGAGCCCAATATCTAGAATATTTTTATCACCGCTGAATCCAGAGAAACAAGAATTCTCAATCTAATCTTTAAAATACAGAAAGCAGATGGAGCCTAACTACCAAAGAAAACTCTAGTACAATGAAAAATAATTAACTTGCTAGCTTACTTTTGTGGGCTTGGTGCTTTATTTGTTTTTACATTCAGCCCTCCCCAGCAGTCTTTTGAAAAAGATACTATTCTTGGCCTTATTTACATGCTTTGCTGCACCAGCATAGCAAGGAAGTGTGGAAGCCATGAGAGCTGAATCAAGTGTGTATGACTCCCAAGTTAATGCTTTAAATGAGTAAATTAGCTTGTGTTTTATGGCACCCGCACCAAAAAAAAAAAAATCTAATGGACTCAAAGTACTTAACTAAATTAGGAAATAAGGTTAGCCCTCTTCACCATCTAGCTACAGTGTTCGGAAGTAACCCATCCATTCAGACCCTAGCTCATGTGACCTCAATGAGGGAGCTACATTGTGTGCAAAGAAAAAGGAGTCATTTTGAGGAAGGAGCAAAAAATTATATATTTTTTAATGTAAACACAAAGACAGTATATCTAAGGTATTAAAATTTGTGTGTGGGTGATGAGGGAAAAATATCTAAAAGACTGCTAGTTAAGAGAGAAAAAAATTAAGGAATACAGTCCAAACTGAAGAGAAAATGGTTATCACCCACTTTAAGTAAATGAAGACTTGAGGGAAGCCCACAGAAGGTAGGAAGATGAAGCATAAATTTTGATGTATCAATTAAAATTCCATCACATCTCTGACTTAAAAGTTCACAGTAGACTACTTCTCCCAAACACTAACGTATACTTTTAGGGAACAGTAATGACTTGGCCATTTTCTGCCTTACAGCATTCAAAACCTAAAGACCCTTTATAAATCTTCTGCTAAAGACTGAATGTCTATGTCCCCCCACACACAAAAATTCACAAGTTAAATTGTCATGCTCAACATGCTGGTTTTGAGGTGAGGATTTGGGGAGGTCACTTGGTCATGACAGTTGACCCCTCAAATGATTTCAAGCATGCTTACAGACACCAGAGTGTACCCCTCACTCCTTCCACCATCTGAGATTACACAGACGGCAGCCTGTGAACCAGGTGGCAAAGCTGCCAAGGCCTTGATCTTAAGACTTTTCAGACTCCAAAGAGGAGAAATAAATGTCTATTGTTTACACCCAGTCTAGCATCCTAAAGAACAAAGACACTTTCACTGTTAATGTTCAGATGTAATCTTTTGCTACACAATGAAAGATGCCACTAGAAAGCTGGTTGTAGTTTTATGAACAAAGCTCTAGGACAAATTTTATTTTATAACATCAACAAGTTAAACTAAGTTCCACTATTTGGGGGAGGAAAATCAAACTTTACTGTAAAGGAAATTGTTTTTAAAAGATTTCACTAGTGGGGGCCTCCCTGGTGGCACAAGGGGTTAAGCACCACACTATGAAGCATCCACAGCTAGTGCAGCACAAGTTCGATCACCAGCCAGGGAGGTGACCCACATAGCGCAGCAGACCTCTCCTGTCTCGCCCGCTGCTCCACTCAGCAGTGTATTTCAGTCCATCTGCCTGTTTTGCTCCCCACTCTGTCTCTGGTGAACCCTCTCACCCTCCACACCGCTGGCCTGTACCCCAGTTCTTGTATGCATAAATAAATAAATCTTAAAAAAAATTTCACTAGTAGAAAACAGTAATTGTCGTTAGCAACAATTTTTATTTTAAAATCAATCTATTAAAAAGATTCCATTTTAAAGTCTTCTATGACTTAAGAAATTATCATTATTATACAATATGACATTTTTTATACAAGGAAGAATGTAATGTAGGGGAGAAACATGGTACCCTGACTCTCCATTTTACAGAATTGCACAAATACATACATACTACAAACATATATTTGAATGACTTAAATGCACAGAAATTTAACCTCATTCATTATTTGCACATTAAATTTTTTTAAAAGTACCTTATTTCTTTTCTCTGCCTACATATGATACCATCCAAGTTCCAAATATAAATGTGGAAGCCCTAAATTTTTTTTCACTTAGCTTTACCTTGAAAACAGATTCACAAAGAAACTGTTTCCCATCTTCCCAATGTCTCTTAATAAGCCTAAAAATCACCTAACTTGAACCAGATAGGAACACATTTTTTTCACATTTCTGTTAAATACAATGGCTATCTTCACATGTACTTAGCAATTAAAGGTCATCCATTCTGTTCTACTTAACGGAGAAGAATTAAAGTCAAAGTCAATAATTCAATGGAGCCCTGACTCCATGATCTTACAGCCAATATGAAGTTTCTGAACCATTATAAAATAACCCTTTTGTTCTTACTTTTACTTTCAGATAGTTTTTAATTACATTCGGATGCTGCCAAAATGCCAATCCTGAATTTAGTGAGGTTGACATTTCACTACCTAATTCTTTGTGAAATTTCATAAGTCAGTATCATACATACTAGACAAGAATGAATACATGCTTTCCACTCAGGAGCTCACCATTACTCCTAGAGCAGTCCAGTGCCAAAATTCTCTGCAAATCTATCAAATGAAAATGTGTATCTCAACTATCTGGGATCATAGTATGTAAAATTGCAATGAAAGGCAATACTAAGTTCCAGAAGGGCCAAGATCCTTTCTGTTCTGTTCATCTGTACCACCTACACCAGCACAGCCTTTAAACCAGAGCAAGTCCTCAAAAACAATTATCAACTATAATGGCAATTGACAGCAGTGTGGCACAGAACACTCTAAATCTGAAACAATGTTTCCTTCTTCCTAAATGATATGTACCCTCAACCCCAGCAAAATTATCACTGTCTTGCAGTCAAATGCTCTATGCCTGGGCTGTATTCCCACGCCATCATCTTGAAAGGGGCAACAGACTCATTTGGCAAAGGATGAATTTTTATAACACATTTATTGTCAACTACTACAGAATAGGAAGAATATTTGGGTAGAAATGGTGTAATCACTTATTTTATAAACTCATTTGGGATAAACACATTTATCTTAATATATATTTTTTAAATACTCCCCTTTGCAAATGAAAAATTCTAGGCTTTAACAGTATCAAATTTCCAAAGGCTTATAAATTATTAAATCTTCTCAGAGAATACTTCAAACAACTCTTATTGCTTAAAAGTTCAGCAGCAAGTATTTTCCTTTTTATGCTCTGTAAATGTTTCCCAAAGTAAGTTAGAAATCTGTAAACTCACAAATAAACAGAATGAGTAAAAGTTGGCCTATGATACTGAAAAGGAGAAATGATGCTGATCATGGGGAAAAAAATTCAAGTAATTACAAGTTTAACATGGCCAAATCAACAGATAATATTTGTTTAAACATGATTAATTTGAAAGAAAAAATTTTAAACATTTTAACAATATATACAGACTGGAATCCATTAAAATTCTTTATATTAGTGTTTAAAAGCTTGATTTCAATGGTACTTGATAGCAAACTAATCAAGTTAAAGTAAAAGTAAAGTAAGTGGTGACTTAAAGTAAATGTAGAGATTCATTTTGCTTTCCTAGAATATTCAAACACTGATGTGCAAAGAAAAATGAGTGACAGTGTTTAAAAATATTGCTTTACATTCCGAACCACAGAAGAGCCCTCTGGTATAGAAGAGCATGTCTTCATCAAAGGTGACAAGACTAAAGCACAGGGTGAGACCATAATCCACCAGCTGAAAATCAACCCAACATGCCTCAAAACTTCTCAGGAAGGAACAGGCCTATCCACACCCACAAGCACATGGACCTAAAATTGAGCTATTGCTCAAATTTCTTCAAAATGAAATAAGGTCTTAGATGGTTAAAAACTAAATCAGGTTCAAGAGTACAGGAAACCAGCAACTTCCTTTCTTCTTCCAATAGAGAGAAACAAGCTTAGAAGAGCAAGAACTGAAGCATCTAGACCACTCTAAAGAGCTATGATCTGATTTTGGAAGCTGCATTCTTAAAACTCCTTGACTGGTCAAAAATCAAGCTTGTAACTTTCATTCTCTTAAAACATTATTAATAAACCAGCTATATACGTTCCAAAATAGCTACAACATAACATGACCTTTTTTTCTGTGTCCAAATGCTTTCCAAAAAGTTAGATGCTTCTTTTGTCAAACTGCCAGAGTGAATCATGAACAGGACGGTAGAACAATTTCAAGAACTGGAGGAAAGTGATTCTGCCGGCATTCTACAATTCTGTCAGAGTTCTCAAGGGGCTGGGCACCCCAGCAGTGGCTGGATTCTTAGTGGAGTCTGCATGAACTGAAGTGCTATCCTTCTGTCATTAAATTCTAATCCCAACCCTAAATGGACACGGTAATTAAGGAAGGCTTTCTAATTTCACCAACAATGGACCACCTATCTCTCTGTAACTTCTCATCTTAAAGATAATGACAACAGATAAGTGAGAACAGGTGACACTGAACACTTTCTCTAAGAAGGGTCTTCTCAAGTCCCCAACCCCCAGTCCAGGGCTTCTTGCTGTACTATCTGCTCTTGTCCAAAATCTCTTTCCTTCATGGAAAAGAGCATTTATTTACGTAATTACCTGAGTCAGTCTTCATTAAATAACTGTATTTCACACTACATACTTACACTCCCCATGAGTTATTAGGCATTTCTTGCTTTTCCCATCAATTATGCCAAGATATGCCTGGTATATGGTAAACAGCATGTCTTTAAGCAGCCTTAGGAGTCCTTCTGCGGGCACTGGCACCGACACCTTGGCAGGCAGCAAGCAACAAAATTTCACAGTCACTGTGGTTAGAAGGAGCTTTCTAACAACTAGAGCGCTCCAAAAAATTCAGAGGGCTGGCAGAGTGTCGTTCACCAGCATCCAGAGGTCCACTCAGGGAGGGAAGTACAGAGGGGGCCAAGGGCTGTGGGGGAAGCTGGGCAAGCATGGATTTCCCAGATCCCGCCTAACCACGGGCGTCTGAGTTGGTTCACCACAAAGTATTTGCCATCCCTGTGACCATGTAGTTAACACCACAGCACTCAAGTCTGTGCCCAAGACGAGCTGTGTACCACATTCTCCTCCATGGAGCTCAGCGGTATTTCAAGAGAACAGCTTTTCCATTCCTGTTTTTAACTGAATCTCTCTAACTTTGTGATCATTCTTTGTTGGAGTGTGTTCCTATTAAGAAAATATTTGCATTTCTGTTAAAACAAAAACATCCTCTGTAAACATTTATAAGCATGTTCAATGGGTTTCACACCCCTACTGGAAAAAAGGGACAAAAAGTTTAGAGAAAGTTTTAACATTTTGATGAAAAAAAATTAAGTATACCATTGGAAATATTTATCCAATTTTAAATACTTAAAATTATTTTATGGCCAGTTTTGTACTTTATTGCAATCATGCATTATATAAAGTGTACCAACTACAACATCTGTTCATTAAAAAAAACCTTTTAATTAAAAAATACTGCCTATGTTAACGTGACTTCTCTGTCATCCAAAAGTTAGAAACACTCCTGCTATCTAAATATACATGAAAACGCAAAAAGTTTTTCACAAAGTCACAGAATGTGAGAAAAGAAAGTATCACATGCTTTACAAATCCTCTGTTTATACTGTAAATCAAAACCTCTCTTGCTTCTTCAGATTGGGGGGGGGGGGGTGGATAGCATAGCATTTCAGCTAGTAGTTTTCTTAAGAAATTACTCTCTGACCCTCCTAATCAAGACTTTTACTAATGTNCTGGGGGGGGGGGGGGTGGATAGCATAGCATTTCAGCTAGTAGTTTTCTTAAGAAATTACTCTCTGACCCTCCTAATCAAGACTTTTACTAATGTGATCCCATCAAGTCCCACCTGGTACGTACATATCCAGCATTAGCCATTTTGCAGTTAAATTTTAATGATGAGGGCAATAATCAGAAGATGTGTTGATGACAAACCAAATCAAATAATCCAAGTACCAGTTATAGAATTTGCTCTGTTAGGGCTGTTTTAAACACATTTCCCATAAGTACCAGCATCCCACCAATTTTCTGTGGGTAGATCATGATAGTACAACATTGTTGGGGAAACAAAGTGAACTGACGTATTTGGAAGCATCAAGAAAATATGGGAACGTCATTGATTATAACCAAAAACCAGAAGGTCAGATCTGCTTGTGAGACCAGTGATAGGAGCACAGGATCAGAGAGTGACCTACAAGGATGGTCTTCTTCACCTGGAAATTTCTTGCCTCTAACCCTTGGGCAGTTTAAATTCTGCTAAGCCCCTCAGATGCTCCAGGGGAGCGTGCAAGCAGTCAGTGTCCAGTAAATTTCTCTAACATACACCTTACCCCACACTGTATCTACAGGAGCACAAAGACAGGGTGTTGGCCCCCTTCATTTGCTCTGACTCCAAAAGCACTAACCAGGTGAGTGTTCAGAAAAGGGAGTGAGTGGCTTATGAAGAGGGCAGAAAGTCTAAGTCCTGATAAGATAGTCTCTTACCTCTCCTCACGGAGCGTGCCAAGAGACGGAGCATAAAACACCGAATGGACACTCCAGCTTCAGGGGGAGATGTGAGAATGGAGGACCAGGATACAAAATGTTATTATTTAATTTCTACTAATAAGCTCAACAGAGTAAACGCCAAACCACAAAAGGATTTTTTTCTTAGCCATCAGTGACAAGAAGTCTAAGGGCTGTTCACTGCCTGGTGGGAGAAGACCACCAGAGATCTGGAATCAGACCCTGGCAGTTGCTGGAATCTCTCTTAGTGTACAATCCAGAGTGACTTGTGCCAGGAAAGACTCCAGCTCCCAGGCAGGGAATATCAGTACTCCTCATTCCCCACTGCGGAGGGATTGTGGCTGCGATGTCAAGTGCATTCTTTATTTATTTTTTTTTTAAAGATTTATCTGTTTATGCATACAAGCACCGGGGTACAGGCCAGAGGTGTTGGGGGGTGAGAGGATTCACCACAGAGAGCGGGGAGCAGAACAGGCAGATCAATGGAAGCACACTGCTGAGGGGAGCAGCGGGCCCAGCAGGAGAGGTCTGCCACACCATGTGGGTCCCCTCCTGGCCGGCAGCAGGGATCGAACTCATGCTGCAGTGGCTGTGGTTTGCTTCATAGTGCGTTGCTTAACCCGCTGCGCCACCAGGGAGGCCCCTGTCAAGTGCATTCTACAAGCTGAGTTGGCTGGCATGTTACCTTAGGAGTTTGGACAGAGTTCCCTCTTGACTCTCAATGAGAAAAAAAACAAAAGCACTGGCTCTCTTCAACCAGACTACTCACAGCTCACACACACTCCAGAAACTTCTCTTTAAAAGTTCCAGAAGGATACTGCCAAAAAAAGCTTTTACAAATGAGAGAAGGAGAGTCCCCTTCCCCTTGCTTTTAGTGTACATTCCAAACACATGTAAATGCGAGCATGGGTACATACACACACACACACATACACACAGTGCAAAGTCAAACTTTGCCCTTGGTTTTGCACTGACTTAGATTTTTCATTAACACTTCTCTCTCTGACTGTGGGCTAAGTCTGTTAATCTTTCTCCAGGTACAGAACTTTGCAGGAAAAGCAGGCAGGGAACTATCACTCGTGCATACACATGTAGTCTCAAAAACATAATTCTTTGAAGTGAACATTTATTCTACTTCCTCTACAAGGCAGGAAGGAGCTGGCTTCTATCTCTGTAGTGCCTCAGTTGACAAAAATAGACTGTGATGTTGGAGCAACCTTGTCTGACATAAACCAATTCCTCATGGGTGGGGGTGAGAGGAATAGAATGGCTATGAAGGCCCTTGGGGTCAGAAAGAAAATCACCAGCTTCCCCATCACTGGCACAACCTCACAATGAAGGGAAGAAAGGTAATTTCCGAAGCCACTGAGTATTTTGGGTAGTAAGGCAAGAGTGAATTACTTGACTGAGGAGAAAAAGACACGCATTTTTCCTTTTCTTCATTTGAAAGTGGATGCTGTCACACTACAAGAACAGTTTATCTGGAAATAAACCACAGCCCTTTAATCCAGTCTTACTTTACAATGCAAATTTTTTTTATCAAATAGTCCAAAATATACTAGTGATACCTGCAGCACAAATTTTCAGGGAGCTATAAATCCTTTTTTAAAAATTTATTTATGCATACAAGAACTGGGGTATAGGCCAGAGGTGCAGGGGGTTAGTGGATTCACAGAGACAGAATGGGGAGCAGAATAGGCAGATCTACTGAAACACACTGCTGAGGGGAACAGCAGGAAGACAGGAGAGGTCTGCTGTGCCATGTGCGTCAGCTCTCTGGCCAGGGATCTAACTGAGGTTGCAGTGGCTACAGATAGCTTGATAGTGCTGAGACTAACCTCTGTACAACCAGGTCTCCCAGGCTATAAATCCTTACCAAAAAGTGATCAAACTTTTCTCACGGCAAGTCCCTACACAGACAAGTAGCTCCACATCCTCACTTCCTCTTTCCCCACAACTCCTCACCCCTCTCCTTCGTGCTCCCTTCTCCCTAGAGGCTTCACACCCCAGGCAGGGTGTTCCAACGCACCCAGGACTGGGTCAAGAAATCCAGGCCACTGCCCTCTGGGTACCACCATCCAGGATGCAGCTGCACCCGGGCCTGAGCAATGGCCAGGGAAGTGCACACACAATGCTGGTGTTTTAGATCAAGACTGGAATAGAACAAAATGCATAATCCATGAGGCCCAGCAGCTCTTTCTTGATGCCACAGACGAGCACCTGCTGTTCAGCCATGTTAAAATTTGATTTATGGTTTATCCTTAAAAGACACAGACCAAACATTGTGCCTAAATAATATGTATTGTACCCTAAAAGGCAAGAAAAATGGCTTCTAAGATATGCCAAAGTCACCAGCTATTCAAAAGGTTCATTTGTGATAAATAGTAACTTGTTTAGCTAATTACACACCTATCTGTTGGGTGGGGAGGGCACAGGGAAGGACACTTAGGGCCGTTTGTCATGCCTCCCTTACTGAGGAATGTGGAAGCTCCAGTGGGAAAACGAAGGGAAGCTACCCCATGGGTGAAAGGTGCAGGGAGATCAAGGTTCCTTCTCCTCACTGGGGTCCTGCTCTCTGCAGCTGCCAAAGGGCAGTTCACTGACTCAAGAGAGAAGCTCCCCGGAGATCTGACCCTCCTTCCAGAAACCAACCACCCCACATTTGGGTCAGTCCAGGGTGGGTTTTGAGGCAAGTCACCAAGCAACACAGGACCTCAGTTCCCTCAACTACGAAGAGAGGACTAAACTGTCACAGTCCCCAGTCCTAGCAGCAGATCACAACCATTTGTGGCAATTTTGTGATTGAATCAAGACCAGCCCGGGGGGTGGGCATCAGGACACTGAAACCAAAGCTTGAGCACTACCCATTAGCCAGAGCATTTTCTAATTTAAAACAAAAAAACTTCCTAAGCCCAAAGTGCCATGAAATAATCTGTACCCCTCCTTAACACCCCGCCTCTAGGGTGGTAGGTATAAATGAACTCATCGCTGGGTAGGGTAAGTCTCTCAAAAGAACAGCATTTCCCTTCCTCCCCCAGACAGTCTTGCCCGGGGAACACTGGAGAAACACAGGGCTTAACCTACCTCAAAGACTGCAAGCTTCCAGTCAACGCTAGAATTTAAACACTGTATTCGGGACTTAGACTTTCTTCTCTTTTGCTGCTTTAAACATCAAGTCTCATGACAAAAATTCTTAAATAAAAATTCTGTGGTTATTTAAAGTAAGTTTTCAGCTAACATGCACTTGCTTGCCATTGTTTTTTTTTTAAACAATAAAATACCGCCTAAAACATTAGTTCACTCCTTAGATTGTAGTTGATTATAGACCAAAGCGCAAAACAAATGCTAAGAAATGAACAATTAACGTAACAAAAAGTAAAGAGGATTATAATACCAAGTTGCCAAAAATACTGATTGCATTTCAATTACTGTTTGTGTTTTCATCTGGAAAACAAAGCTCACTGGAAGTACCTAGTGTAACAACTGCATTACTTTTCAACTTTTACAAACACTCCAAAAGTTCTCCAAAACTCATGTGAGCTGACATTCAGGATTTTATTATTATATAATATTAGTTCATAGTGAGAAATGTGGGCTAGAGAAAGAAGTTGAGGTGACCCAGGTTTCATAATAATTTGCAGATGTGATGGTTTCCGAAGCTGTATCGGCCAGAGAGTGCCTCCTATATTACTTTATTACCTACAGCTTTTATTATTGTAATTATATAATTACAAATACTATGTTTTTGGACATTATTTACAGACTTAACCTTGAATAATGTTTCCAGTGTCAGTGGCTAGGTGATGCTGACATTTTAACATTTTTCATATGAAAAGCAAACTGTCTGGTTTTCTCCCCTCCTTTTCCCTCCACTTTTTAACAAATGCTGAAAGCAAATCAACAGGCAAACAACCTGTCACCATCTCTCATTATATCCACTCCTTGTCAAATCAATTGTGGTTCGAAAGTCTCTCATATTAGTATTTCATAAATGTTGTGGTTTCTATCATTTTTCCTACAGAGTCTTCTATGAACCAAATGGAGTGGTATGGTCCAGTGCAGACTTTTCAAACCTGTGAACTTGTAAAGTCAAACAAATGGAAGAACACACAAGAGGTTCCAACTTTTGTTAAGTGAGGATTAAAAATTAAACATACAGGGGTGCAAAGGGTTAAGGCGTAGCACTATGAAGCATTCCCAGCCACTGCAGCATGAGTTCCATTCCTGGCCAGGGAGTTGACCCATATGGCACAGCAGACCTCTCCTGTCTCCCTGCTGCTCCCCTAGGCAGTGTATTTCAGTGGATCTGCCTGTTCTGTTCCCCACTCTATCCCTGTGAATCCTTTCACCCCCTACACCTCTGACCTGTACCCCAGTTCTTGTGTGCATAAATATTTTTAAAAATTAATCATACTAGAAAACCTATTAATATTGTCACTATTTTATGAAGACCCCAAATAGGAGGAGGAGTACCCTCATTATGTGAGAATTAAAATATCAATCTTTTCCATAAGAGGATAAATGGCAAATTTTATTTTTTTAAGATTTATTTTTATTTATTTATGCATACAAGAACTGGAGTACAGGCCAGAGATGCAGGGGGGGAGGTGAGAGGATTCACCAACAACAGAGTGGGGAGCAGAACAGGCAGATCTACTGAATTACATTGGGGAGCGGAGTAACAGGCAAGACAGGCTGCACCATGTGGGTTAGGTTGAGGATAAAACTCATGTTGCAGTAGCTGGAGATAGCTTGATAGTGTGAGATTTTAACCCTTATGTCACCAGGGAGACCCGATAAATGGCAAGTTTTACATTAAGGCAGATTCTGAAATGGATGGTGAGTTCCTCAGGAATCTGCCACGACAGGAACAAATAAGAGTGAGTAGTTAGGAGAGGAAAGGTAATTCCAGAGAGCTACCCATTGCACTTTTTACCCTCCTCTAAAGTCCCTTCCAATTCTACATGTCTATACACTTAGAAAACTCTGCTGCCCTGTTTTACCTATTTTATAGGATGACGGGTATGAACAAAATCTCCTCTATACTATCATGTGTATACCCCCTGACATCCTGCACAGCACTTGGCATATAGTAAGGGCTCAATAAATATTTATTGAATAAATAACCTTTCTGATCTCAGTTTTATTTGAGTTTTAAGAAAAATATGTTGATAACTGATACATGAAAGCTTCCTGATGTGTCCTTAATTTTAAATTTTATGAATGTCTCTCTGTGCCAGGTCTAAGCCCTTTGCAAACATTAACTCATTTAATCCTCAAAATAACTATTTTGAGGTAAGCAGTATTACACAGATGAAAAAATTGTGGCACAAGAAGGAACTTGCCCAAGGTCAAAAAAAGAAAAGGTATTTGAACTCGAATTTGAATCCTGAAGGGCTAACTTCTGAGTCTCTCCTTTGCTGTCCAATGAGGTTGCCATATGCCCCGAGTGGCTATTTAAATTTAAATAAATTAAAATTAGATAAAATTTAAAATTTGGCTATTCAACTATATTAGCCATATGTGCTCAGAAGTCCAAGTGGCTCGCAGCCTCCATACTGAGCAGCGTGGCTATAGAACATTCCCGTCATCGCAGGATGCCCCTCTGGAGGCACTGAGCTGTGCTCCTGGGCAACATTCTTCTGCTGCCTCCACTGGGTTTGGCTGCAGACCCGAAAGTCCGATCACCATGCCATACACAAAACTTAATAAAACTTAACACAAAGGGTTTTTCTGATTGGTTTTCTCTAACACTGCTATTTAAGAAAAAAAGCCACAACCACTTGATTCTTGATGGATATCTACAACAAGAAAGCCAACTAGAAAGTTTGTTTTTTCCCTTTGTTATTCTCTGCTGTTCCTCCTAGCAGGATGGTTCCAGAAAACATCTCTGGCTGTTAGGTCACTGGCACATACTTGTACCTGTCCTGCCCTGAAAACTCTGTATTCATGGATTTTTCGAAGCAGAGTTCAGCCAAAGGGTAAGCCCAAGCCCTCCCCAAAATTTGGTTCCCAAAATATTTACAGACATTTTTCAAAATGTAGAAAGCACACCACACAAAGTTCTTTCTGTAATGAAAGAAACTAATTTTTTGTAATCTAGACAGTTTTTACATTCTTTCTTGGAAGAGGACTCAGGGGAAGTTACCTCTGGGAATGGGGTTGGGGGTATGATTCTACAACTCCTGAAATAGTTACATCCTTATTTAAAAAAAAAAAAAGCAGTTGTGGGGCCTTCCTGGTGGCTCACTGGATTAAGCACAGCACTATGAAGCTATCTGCAGCCACTGCAGCATGAGTACCATGCCCAGCCAGGGAGGTGACCCACATGGCACAGCAGACCTCTCCTGTCTTGCCCACTGCTCCCCTCAGCAGTGTGTTTCAGTGGATCTGCCCATTCTGTTCCCCACTCTGTCTCTGGTGAATCTTCTCACTCCCCCACACCTCTGGCTTGTACCCCAGTTCTTATATGCCTAAATAAGTAAATCTTTTAAAAAGACAAGAAAAAGCAGTTGTGAAAAGATCACAACCTAGGAAGGGTGGAATAACATATACATCTAAAAAGACTTGAGGGGAAATGAAACCCAGGCAGGACATGAAGTCCCAGTAGCAGGGGCAAGACAACAAAGAGGTAATAAAGAAAAACTCACAAGGTGGAACAGTTTCAAGAGAAGAAAAAAGAAGGTACTCAAGTGAGCTTAGAAAAAGGGCTGGAAAACAAAACACTTCACAGTTCTGCTGCGGCTGGTCCCTCTCCTACGCCACCTCCACTGAACTGCAGTTCTAAAATTCTGTTTCTGCATCTATAAATGAAATCAAAATAAGACCTATAAGAAAATGTATTAATTTCTTCTTTCTCCCTCCTAAGCCATCATTTTTCATGCTTGGAATTTGCAAAGAACCCCAGAGGGTTCTTCACAGAAACTCCAGGGGTTCCTTACCTATAAGTCAGCAGATGACCAGTTCTCTGGCCCTACAGTGAACAAAGGCACAAACCAGGAATGCCAGACCCCTGGTGGGGAGCCAAGTGCCAATAACCAGAAGCTCAGCGTATCCGTGAAGTCAGAGCTTCACATGCCATGCCGTGTGCTTACTCCTGAATAACTATTACCATAAGCATACACTAAAACCATTATTTCTCAGAGCCGAATGGTATCCTACAATAACGACATAAAATAATTTAACCAAGTCCCCACTTATAAGACGAACAGTTGTTCACTATTCTCAATAATTTTTTCATGAATGTGGTAATATCGTTGCAACCTTGTCCATTATTTACTTAGGATAAATTTCTAGGAGAAACTTATTACCCTGTAGAAATGAGCTCTCTCACCAGCACTGTAGGAGAGAGTTTATTTTTCCTCTGCTTAGATGGACAAGTATTATGGTTAAGACCACTACAATTCTCTAAGATTATATATTTCATTGTAATTTTAATATGCATGCCTTTGGGTACTAGTGAAGTTGAACGTTTTTATATTATAAAGTGATCACTTATGTAGATAAATTACTAATATCTCTGTGATTCAGAATATTATTTATTTGTAAACAGGAACGATTGTTGAACCTATGGTTCACAGAATTGTGTGACTAAATGAGTTAATGCATGTAAAATGCTTAAAACAATACAAGGTACATTAAAAGAAATAGTTATTACTGCTATTTATATGTCTCATTTCTGATTATTTATACTTTTCAACTTATTTTTGGTAATGGAATCTTCCTTTGAAACAATGAGTTCACACGGATGGTTACTTTTTGTGAACAGCACAGATGAAATAATTATCATTGGAGAACAAAGAACCACTGTATGTACCCATGTATAATTCTAGAAGTGGATCTCTCTCTGCTTGGTTCAGTTACAATATCTACTAGATCAAGGCAATTTTTCTGCAACGTAAGTTAAGAAATACACATGAATAAAATACTAAATATACATTTTTGATTTACCAGTTTTTAAATAAAGTTATGTTTTACCCAGAATTTAAAACATTTTATAACCAAGAAAGTCCCCAAAAGGAGTTTGGTTAGATAAATTATGAGACATGATATGTAGACTTATGCAACAAACGAAAACAATGATTATTTTACACATTTATGTAAAAAACTGGGTGATGTTCAGATTAAATAGCAAGTAGCAATATAAGCATATTATGATCTTGTTTTCATTTAAGAACATACATTTAACTGGAATATCATGCAAATTGTTAAAAGTAGTTAATTTTGGGTGTTAGGCTTAAAAGCAATTTAAATGCTTTATTTTTCATAAGGAAGCCATATTTTCCTCAGTTTCTTCAAAGTACACTTGATTTTCTAAATAAGAAATGTTAAGTATTTGTACAGGTGGGAGTCCAATGTAGTATGCAGTTTCTTGGCTAAAGCTAAGCTGTCTGGAAAGATAGCTTCCCCCTTGGATAAGAAGGTTCTCTCTGAGTGGAACATTCCTTGGGCAGATTGGAGTGCCATCTTATAAGGGCTCCATGAGCTCTGAACCTTGGATACGGCCTCCCAAATAAGGGCAAGGACCTGAGCTGATTGTTTTTCTCCTGCTGAGACGTACTAGTGATGGTTGGTAAACCAAAGATATCCCAGGGCTTTAAAACTAAAAGCTTCTAACTGTATGATAAGCACAAAGTTCCTTACTCCCTGTCCCCATTCACCCATGTCTCATCCCCTGCCACAAACCCCAATACACCCTCATTCTAGGCAGCTCAACCCTCTTGGTTCCCACATTGCACACTCCCTGAAATAGCCCTCTCTCACTCAGCTTTCAAGCCCTGGAGGAGACTTCCCTGTAGCCTTCCGCTCCCACTCCCATGGATTCCACACCTGGATGACAACTGCTGGCCCGTTCCTGTCCTCGTTCTTGACTGAGAGTGAGTGGACAAAGAGTGATGCACCAGCAGCAAGTGGAGAGCAGACTTAATGAAGTACAGCTAATGTGTAATAAATACAATAAATTGCACATAAATAAATTTTGACATGTCGACAAATGTGAAACCATCACTGCAACAAACATTAGCATATCCACTACTACAGAAGCTTCCTCGTTCTCCTCCGTAGTTCATTCCTCTAGCCTGCCCTTCCTTAATTTCAGTGCCCCCATCACAACCTGCTGTTACTATAGATTAAGTTTCTATCTTCCTTAGAAATGGAATAAATAGTTTTAACTCTTCCCTATGCAAAATTTTGAGATTCAATAATTTTGTTGCATATAACAATAGTTCACTTTTCTTTTAAAGCTGAGTAATATGCCAATTGTACAGTTTCCAGTTTAGGGCTACTGCAAATAAAACTGCTATGAATATTTGTGTATCTCTGTTAATATTTGGACATGAGCTTTTATTTATTTATTCCTAGGAGCGAAATGCCTGGGTCCTATCACAGGTCATAATTTTTTAAGACACCACATTGGTAGAGCATTCTAATTCAATTAAAGCACAAAACAATACCCAAGTGCACAGTACCCAAGCACAGTACCCAAGTGCACCAAGGGAATATCCTCTTAAGAAGAAGATAGTAAGTTCTTTGATAAGGGGTGAGTCATTTTATAGTGTGAATAATCATTCTGTTACTTTTACAATCCAATCGTAACATTTGAAGTCTTTTAACTTCAGATGAGTCATGCCTATATTAATTACAGTTATTTAAAAATATGTGCTCTGTCCACTGCCCAATTCCCTTACATTGAGTCTTATTCTTTTCAGAAATTGGATGGCACCATTAATTGCTTCTTCCTCTGTAATTCCCCACAGTTGTGTTGTAAGAAAGAGCATGACATTGTGATTATATCAGTCTGGAAGAAGGGCCCTTTCTTTGTTTGTATTCCAAGAAAAGACAGTAATTTGCTCGTGATCTGGGGGAGTTTATATTAACTTTTTGTGTCTTTCATAACTACACTATCAGCAGACAAAATTAGATGCAAGATGTAAGGGCCTCCTGTTTCAGCAGTAAATGCATGAGCTATAAATAAAACATAATTCTACATGGAAATACTTTCCATTGGCACTGTATCTGGGCCTCTCCCCCAACCTTAACCTATTTAAATTCTGAATGTTTTAAAGCATAGGGTTTGTTTATTTATTTATTTAACTTTAATTATATTTGACATCATTTGTATTTCCCAGGGAGTTCCCACCACCATTTCACCTGCGCACCATCACCTCAGCCCCTTGTGCTCCTTCTACCCTCATCCCCATCTTTGCCATTCCTTCCCTCCCACACTCCCCAGAGTCCCTTTAGTTTATCTTTGACCTTTTGTGGTCTTGTTGTTTTTTTGTTGTTGTTGCTTGTTTTTGTCTGTAACTGCCCATTTCCTTGAGCTTACTCTTTTTTTTTTTTTTGTAGTTGTTGCCTTTTCACATTCTTCCCAAAAGTGAAGCCATCCGATATTTTTCTCTTGCCTTCTGACTTGTTTCACTGAGTATAATTCCTTCTAGTTCCATCCATGTTTCTATAAATGTCCCTAGTTTCTCATTTCTGATTGCTGAATAATAGTCCATTGTGTATATGTACCACATCTTCTTGATCCAGTCCTCTACTTTTGGGCTTTTGGGTTGTTTCCAGGTCTTACCAATTACTGCTGCAATAATAGTGCTGCAATAAACATAGGAGTACAGGTGCTCTTTTGGCTTGGTGTTTTTGTGTCCTTTGGGTAGATGCCTAGCAGTGGGATTGCCAGATCATATGGTAGTTCCATCTCTAGTAGACTAAGGAACCTCCATACGGCCTTCCATAATGGCTGTATTAACTTGCATTCCCACCAGCAGTGTACCAGGGTTCCTTTTTCTCCACATCCTCGCCAGCATTTGTTGTTGGTGGTTTTTTTGATGTGTGCCATTCTTACTGGTGTGAGGTGGTACCTCATTGTGGTCTTGATTTGCATTTCCCTGATTATGAGGGATCTTGAGCATTTTCTCATGTGCCTGCTGCCCATGTGTATGTCCTCTTTGGAGAAGTGTCTTTTAAGTTCTTCTGCCCATTTTTTTTATTGGGTTTTTTACTTTGTTTTTCTTGAGTCTTGTGAGTTCTTTGTGTATCTTTGTGATCAGACCCTTGTCCATTGTGTGGAGCGCAAAGATTTTTTTCCCATTCAGCAGACTTTCTCTTTGTTTTATTTACTATTTCCTTCTCTGTACAGAAGCTTTTTATCTTGATACAGTCCCATCTGCTTATCTTCTCTCTCATTTTATTGCTTTGGGGGATGTATCTTCAAAGGTGTCATTGAGATGTATGTCTTGCAGCGTTTACCTATGTTTTCTTCTATATATTTTATAGTTTCGGGTCTTACATTTAGATCTTTTATCCATTTTGAGTTGATTTTTGTAAATGGTGTGAGATAGTGGACCAGTTTTGCCAGCAACATTTATTGAATAAGCTGTCTTTGTTCCACTGCAAATTCTTTGCTCCTTTGTCAAAGATCAGTTGTCCATAGTTGTGTCGTTTTACTTCTGTGCTTTCTACATGGTTTCATTGGTCTGTGTGTCTGCCTTGTCCCAGTTCCAAGCTGTTTTAATAACTGTTCCTTTGTAGTAGAGTTTGAAGTTTGGGTGTGTGATACCTCCATTCTCCTTTTTTGTCAATAGAGCTTTGGCTAATCAGGGTTTTTTGTGTCTCCATACGAATTTCATCAATATTTGGTCTATTTCCTTAAAGAATTTCATTGAGATTTTTATTGGTATTACGTTGAATCTGTAGATTGTTTTTGGTAGGGTGGCCATTTTGATAATGTTGATTCTTCCTATCCATGAACAAGCGATATCTTTCCATTTCTTTGTGTCCTCCTCTATTTCTTTTAGCAGTGTTTTATAATTTTCTCTATATAGGTCTATTGTTTCTTTTGTTAGGCTGATTCCCAAATATTTGATTTTTTTTGGTTTCAATTGTAAAGGGTATATTTTTCTTGATTTCTTCTTCTTCAGACTGGTTGTTTGTGTATAGGAAGGCTACTGACTTTTGTGCATTTATTTTGTATCCTGCTACTGTACTAAACTGGTTGTTTTAATTAGATTTTCTTTTTTGTTGCTGATGTTTAGATTTATTTATTTATGAATACAAGAGCTGGGGTACAGGCCAGAGTCATAGGAGGTGAGAGGAGTCACCACAGACAGAATGGAGAACAGAACAGGCAGATTGATTGAAATACACTGCTGAGGGGAGCAGCGGGCGAGGCAGGAGAGGTCTGCTGTGCCATGTGGGTCACTTCCCTGACCAGTGGCAGGGATCAAACTTGTGCTGCAGTGACTACGTTTTTGCCTTGTGGGGCACTGCTTAATCCACTGCGCCACCAGGAGAGGGGCCTTAATTAGATTTTCTGTAGAGCATTTAGGGTTTTCCAAGTATATTATCATGTCATCTGCAAATAATGATAGTTTCACTTCCTCTTTCCCTATTGTATTCCTTGTATGTCCTTTTCCTATCTTATTGCTCTGGCTAAGACTTCCAGTACTATATTGAATAGCAGTGGAGAAAGTGAACATCCTTGTCTTGTTCCATATCTTAAGGGGAATGCTCTCAGTTTTTCACCATTGAGGGTTTGTCATATAGAGCTTTCACCATGTTGAGGTATGGTCCTTCTATTCCAAGGATTTCAAGGACCTTTATCATGAATGGATGTTGGACTTTGTCAAATGCCTTTTCTGCATCAACTGATATGATCATATTGCTTTTTTTCTTCTTTTTGTTGATATGTTGGATTATGTTGATTGATTTTTGGATATTGAACCATCCTTGAGTTTCTGGAATAAATCCTATATGTTAGTGGTGAATTATCCTTTTTATGCATTGTTGTATTCTATTGGCTAGAATTTTGTTGAGGATTTTTACATCTGTGTTCATTAGGGAAATTGGTCTGTAGTTCTCTTTTTTGAGTTATCTTTGTTTGGTTTTGGTATTAGTGTAACATAGGCTTCACAGAACATATTAGGTAGTATTCCTTCTTTCTTGATTTCTTGAAAGAGTTTGTATAATATAGGTACTGGTTCACTTCTGAATGTTTGGTAGAATTCATTTGTGAATCTATCTGGTCCTGGGCATTTGTTTTTGGGGAGTGCTTTGATTACTTCTTCAATTTCGCTACTTGATATTGGTCTTTTAAGTGTTCTATTTCTTCATTGTTTAGCTTTGGATGGTTATATCTTTCTAAAAACTGGTCCATCTCTTCTAGATTGTTAAACTTGTTAGCATATAGCTGCTCATAGTATTGTCTGACTATTCTTTTAATCTCTTTTGAGTCTGTTGTAATTTCTCCTCTTTCATTTGTGATCCTGTTTGTGTTTTCTCTTGTTTTTCCTTTGTTAGCCTGGCTAGAGGTTTATCTATTTTGTTTACTTTTTCAAAGAACCAGCTTTTGGTTTCATTAAGCTTTTGGATTGTTTTCTTGATTTCTAATTCATTTATTTCTGCTTTAATTTTTATGATTTCTTTTCTTCTTCTGGTTTTTGGATCCATTTTTTGCTCTTTTTCTAGATTGTTAAGATGTAAGATTAGATTGTTTCTTGAGTTTTTTTCTTGTTTGTTGATGTAAAGCATAGGGTTTAAAGGTTATATAACTATGAAAAATCCAGAGCATAGTGGTAATTATAAGGAAACTGAAAACTTCAAGATAAGCACTTCGATTCTACCTAAACTTCAAAGGACTAAATTATCCAGCAAATACTGTATCTGCATTCAATACTCTGAAGACACAAAACTGCACATCAATTTTCTAAACATATAGGTTTTTTTTTTCCAAATATTTATTTATGCATTCAAGAACTGTGGTACAGGCCAGAGGTGTGAGAGGTCCCTAAAGATGGAGTTTTAAAAGAGTCTGGCAGCTTTTACTATTTTTACTATTCTGCTCTACTTTATACAAACTAATAAATCTCATTCTTATTCTACATGAAAAGAAAGAAAATCTACCCAGTAGTCAAATATATTTCTACTGTAAGCTGGGAGTATCTTTGCTTGAGACACATGTGCCCTCTGATGACAATTGTGATTTGCATAAATGTCCCAGAAGCACAAGTAACAAAAATCAAAAATCCCATATATAATGCTCCTGGCAGGGCCTCCCTGGTGGTGCAAGGGGTTAAGCACTGCACGATGAAGCTATCTGCAGCCACTGCAGCACAACTTCCATCCCCAGACAGGGAGGGGACCCACATGGTGCAGCAGAACTCTCCTGACTCGCCCACTATTCCCCTCAGCAGTGTTTCAGTCAATCTGCCTGTTCTGCTCCCCACTCTGTCTCTGGTGAATCCTCTCACCCCACCCCCCACACTTCTGGCCTGCACCCCAACTCTTTAAAAATCTTTTTAAAAAATGCTACTAGCCTGCTTAAGTTTGAAATCATCTGCCACAGAAAGATGTCAGTCAGAACAAGAGCAGTAAGGTAGATACTTGCAAAGATCAGTCTTAGAAAACAGTTGCTAAATAAAATTCCTTAGATGCAGCAATTTCCCTCTTAGGAATCTAAAATTTGTAATGTTTATCACTGTGTTTTGCACAGTAGAAAAAATATTGCAGACAACTTAAATGTCCAGTCATAGGGAGATGTATCTATACTTCACAAAGTCATGGAAATGTTTCAAAAACTATTTTTATCATGGATACAAAACTTTTAATAATTTAAATTCTTCACCTATAGCATTACTTCTAGAGAAAATCTAAAGGACGATGTTCACCAGCAAGACTGACTTTCTGTTTTATACATGCCTATAAGCAAAGTCTAGTGGGAAAATCTGGATTTAGATATGAGAAATAAGAAGCAAATAACTTTATGTAATGTCAAATTTCAAGAAAACTAATTTCAATGGTACATGGCTGTAAAGTACTTAAAATATGATGTTCAAAGTCTTCTATTGCACACATTCTTCTGGAACATATTTACTCCCCCCAAAAATTCTTATTAAGACAAATAATTTCCCATCAGTTCTTCGCCAAGATTGTTGATCACCACATTTCAAAACATAGCATTTAACTGGTAATGAAACATTTTTCTACCTAATGATAATCAAAAAACAATGCATTTGAAAACTATGATGGCCTGCATACACTAATGGAGGCCATTTTCAACCCTCACATATAGGTTTAGAGACTCTTTACCATGCATGACTAGGTGGGAGAGATGGTAAACCCTCACAGGACATTCTAGGATAGGATATTTCAAATATCCTATTTCCTTTTTGTGTGAACCCTCCCTAATATAAAGTACTACCACAGAAGATCCCTTCATTACCTTACGAACTAAAAGATATATTTATAAAATCTCCAAAACTTTTTTTTCTATCCTCTATTTCACTGACCTAGCAAAATCAAACAGACTCTGAGGTTACTTTGTGAGATCACTGTGAATGATTAATGCTGAGATGCTCTCATATTCTTAAGGAAAGTCAGCTGGGACTAGAAATATTTTAGACTCAAAGATCATAGGTCCTCACCTTGATCCAGAAAAACCCAACTATAAAAACCACATTAAAAAGAGCATTCAAAGTAAAGAACATTTTCTATAAATAATCCACACTCAGTAAAATTATATAAAACATCCTGAATTCCTATCTATAAGCTCTTTGCAAAAGCTCTTAATCATTTGAAACCATTTCAGCTCTCCTGTCTGAATTATGATTTTAAGAATCATATTTGTATACAGTCATGTATTTCTCAAAGTACTTTCAATTACATCACTGATCCCATTTCATTTTTGGCACTCAGTTCTCAGTGTGAAGACCAAACACTGAATGATTTTTCTTAATTTTTTATTTCAAAACTGGATTGTTATTTTAGCATCTGATGCTAATGATTTGCAAGAGTAACAAATGATGTAAAACATGGGAGTAACAATACTCTTAATTTTTTGCTATGGAATTAAATATTGTATGCAAATGTGTTTGCTCACTGATTAGTCTCTTTACAAAATTACTCCTTTGTGAGATTAATAACTTCATTAAAATTCAAAGTAGGAAAATAATTCATGGAAAAGTGTGAAAAAATTCTGTTATTTTTCCCTATACACAATGTACCATCTGGAGTTATTCTGAAGCCAAAAATATATCAAGATAAGATTTTTTTTTTTTTTTGGTAATGGTGAGGGGAAGGAAGAATCTAAATCACAAAGAAGCCACCAAGAAGAGATAATGTACAATACTGCAATCTGAGGAAAAGGGTTCCAGAGACCACCCTCAAAACAGCTCACCCTTTATAATGAAGCAAAAAACAGCATTCTGGGGAAAAAAAGATAATTTAACAAAATGCCAAAAATTAAAAATACAATGAAAAGCAGACGTCAGAAAGACGAGTATAGTATGAACAGACCTCAGGACACTCTATGGTGAGTTCCCAGGCAACAAGGGGCTATACAGAGACCAGATCCCTGATACAGTCCCTTTCTAACTTAAAGGAAATCAGTTCCCTTCCCTAGTTCTCGGATTCCTCATTTGAAAAATGAGGAGTAACGATAAGTCAGTGGTTCTAAAACTTGGCTGCTTAACAAAACCACCTAGGATTTGAAAATACAGCTATCTGAGGCCTGGACCAGGAAATTCTGTTCAACGGGGTTGTGATATGGTTGGAAGCTGTCTAGAACCCACCAAACAAATGACCTCTACATACCATTTCATCCTTCTGTCACTGCAATTTAATTACATCAAAGACCAAGGTCTACTTATTTCTAGAAGATTTCAATTGTGTACTAAGAATTCAAGGATAGTACTTCAGAGTGCAAATTTTTGGGTGCTCGGAGTAAGTTTTCTACCTGCCCTTTAAAATCCTATCTATAAAGATGTCCAAAACCCATTAAGAGAGGAACAAGAGCATCTTCAAGAGTTCCAAGGTGATGCTCTATAGTATTTCTTTCTGGGTTTTTCCTATTTTCCCTCTTCCTGTTTTTAAGAACGTTAACCTCTATCTTCTGTGAAATAGAAGTGCTGGAGTAACTGGGGGGAGGTACACTGGCTGGTGCCATGGGTGATGTGGTACCTGGCCAAAACACAGACACAAACGTGTTAAGAACACTTACCGGGAAAGTGTAACGAAGAGAAGAAAGAAAACCTGCAACAGGCCCTTAAACGTCACTGTGACCAACAATGACAAACAGGAAATATTCTCACACCCTCCCAGGCCCTCATAAACTGATGGCACTGGCCCCTGTGGTCAACCTGCATGCTTCTGACTTGTATGTTGTTCCAGCTCTTCCCACGCATTTTCTTTTTGGTTGGCGCAAGGAAAGCAACAAAACCTGTTCCCAAGGAGGTAGTAATACAAATGAATTGACTCAGCAAAAAACCTGGAGGATACAGAATGGGTTATCAGTCCGATTGCAGTCTCCCTACCTGAGTCTCTCACTTCTACTAAAGTCAGATTCCCCAAGGAGGACCTGTCCGAGTAAAGCATCATTTAGAAAATATCACATCCACCAGTGTACATCATTTTTCTTCTACCCTTTTCTTTTTCACAATTCTACCTAATTTTCTATGGTATATATCTGAATGATTTAGTCTGATTTCATTCCCTTAATCCCTATCTGTGCAATGCTCCCTCTTCCATCTATCTCCCTGCCCCACCCCTCCTGCCAAGAATATGAGAGTCAACAATAGAACTTTGTTTCAACAGGAAAATACGCTAGCTCGGAATATATGCTAGCACCTTCCTTCTCTCCCATGTACTAGAGAAGACTGTGGAAAGGAAAACACTAAAGCAGGTGTTTAAAGCAGAAGGGCTAAAACTGGCTCTATCTAATTTTACCCCAAATACTATTGCTTCTGACCCTAAAGGGCATTCCTCAGCTCTGCAGGAACAAAGCTGCATTCTCTCCTACTTGGCCTTGGACGGCTCTCGAGTTCACATTTTCCTACCCTCAGTTCTTATCACACCCTTCAGGCCAGCCTGCTTTAAGTGGGGCCTTTTCATCAAGACATGACACATAATCCATTGCACCAACTGCTGCTCAGCTCGTGGTGCCAAAGACCATTGAGAAAAAGCCTGCTAAAAATGTCTGAGGTACCTCAGTACTGCAGGTCCTACAGCTATATTCCAAGTCTGTCCTTCCTGTGTCTGACTTCTCCGTGTTCACGGTGCCTCCCGATTTGTTGATGTTCTACCGACAGCCCCAGTCACGGTGGTTCAACAGCACTTTCTGCCATGCTGGAAAAACATTCTATATCCGCAGTGTCAATAAGCAGCCATGAACCATATGTGGCTACCGAGCATTTGGTATGTGGCCAAGGGGGAAAGGGACTGAATTTTTAGTTTCAGTTAACTCGATTTAATGTCAATGTTTTTAAGTAGTTGCATGGGCTGATGGCTACCCTACCGAACAGCACCTACTAGAGTCATATTTCCGAGATTAGACCAAAGATAACATGCACACCTGGCTATAGAATAATGTAGGGAGCTTTTAAAAGTCTGGGTTTATACCCCAGATAATGAAATCTGATGCTCTGGCGCTTGGATATAGACATCTGCATTTTTTAAAAATTTAATTTCTCTTCACTTAAGCAACACTGCATTACAACATTATGTAACATTCCAGGTGTGCAGCACATAAAATCAACACATGCGTTAAGTTCACCATGAAATGTACATTTTAAAGGCCCCTCAGGTGATACCACTTGCTGCCAAGATGAAGAATCGTACGGCTTTAAAATGTGAAAATTTCCACAATAGTCAATCTTCATCCAACCAGACACCTGCAAGCACTAAAGCATGCAAAATGATTAGGTCAAATATTCCATCTGTCATGCAAATCAACCCTGACACTGACAAACCTCCAGCTCGTTACAGCCCAAAGAGCAGAACAGTGTCCAAACACAGCGTCACTAACAGAAGCAGTGAGAATAGCAGACAGCTCAGAAAGGAAGGCAGAAAGGAGGGGAATGAATTTTTTAAAATAACTTTCAGCATCCAAAGCCTAGTGACGAGCAGGACTCTTTACATCATCAGTAATTTACTTTCTGATAATTTTATTTAACAATAAAATACAGGGCCTCCCTGGTGGCACAGTGGGTTAAGCATCGCACTATGAAGCAGACCGCAGTCACTGCAGCACGAGTTCGATCCCTGCTGCCGGCCAAGGAAGTGATCCACATGGCACAGCAGACCTCTCCTGCCTTGCCCGCTGCTGCCCTCAGCAGTGTATTTCTGTTGATCTGCCTATTCTGTTCCCCACTATCTCTGGTGAATCCTCTCACCCCCTCCCCCACACCTCTGGCCTGTACCCCAGTTCTTGTATGCATAAATAAATAAATCTTAAAAAAAAAAAACAATAAAATACAGCTCTCCAAATCTGGTACTTTGAACAAAGAGATCTAACTGGATTTTTTCTCCCTTGACTAAGCCACCCAAACACTCTCTGTACCTGATAGTGAGCTCTTACCACTGTGCATTTTTCTTTGACAGATAACATGAATCCTGTGCCTTCTCATTGTGTACATTAAACTTTTTAAATGGTAGCAATTAAAAAGCCAGTATTGGTTCAAAATCCATCTAGTAGGTCCAATCTCAACCTTCACTTGCCATTACTAATTTCACCAAGTGTATCATTAATCTGGTGAAGCTTTTTCTCTGAGACTCAACTAACAAAGGAATCACACCCAGAGTGTAAAAAATGCAAACTGACACTCCGGTTTCCACAGCCTCTAATCTTCCCCTCAGCATTTCCCAAAGGCAGGCAGTGCCCTTCAGCTTGAAGACTGACAGAGTTCCAAGGCCGAGGTAAAAATCTCACCAACACTTTCTGGGCAGCACAACTGCAAGTCAGAAACAGGAAGAAGAGACTTAAGGGAAGAGCATCTGAAGGTCATTCTTAATGACAATACAGTTGTTCCCTTTACACTGACAAGTGAAACATAACTGATCCAAATTAACTCCCCTCCCCAAATGATTACTAAGGTGACCATGAAACTAAGAAATCTCTAAGTTGGCCAGGGCTTCAATAAGTCACCTTAACTGATGGACTCCCCTCCAAGGAAGAGCTTAATGCCACAAAACCCGCTGGCCAAGAAGTCCCCACTGACCAAAAGTCATTCCTGCTGCTGTGGCAAACCGAACCGAATTCTTTCTTATCTTGGCCTTAGCATTACCCAGTGGCAGCTAGTTACTCAGTCCTAACTTCTCAGCTGTCAATTCCAACAGAGGGTAGAAAAACACGGACTTCTTTTAAATCATCACAATATTTACAATAAGATCTGGACTATACTTTTGTATATACATATGAATGTGGGTTATGCTGAGTAAGGTAAAAAGTCTCCTTATTTAACTGGTTTAACAGAGACATGCAGATGCTAAACAGAAACTAAATTTCAGTTAAACTATGTATTTTTAGTATACATATTCCCTAAATATTGCATGAGACGTACTTATAATAAAAAAGACATGCTGTCTTCTCCATTCTGGTTTCTGTTTCAAATTTCCTAAATCTAGCAATCCTACAAGTCTTGATGTTAGGAAATCCAACATGAAAGAAGCGAATGAGGATGTCAGTCTTGGCACATCCATCCACTAAACCAGCTCACCATTCCTGCACCTCAGGGTCAGCTATTTTAAAAAAATGTGCTCTTGACGGCCACAATCTGATAAACAAGTGCCCCAATGCCCACCCATCTCTGGGGGGTGCTAATTAAGATGCTAAGGACATAACTACCTTTCATATGGGTAACTGACAAAGTAAATTTCACTGTCAGAGCATCTATCTGAGCAAAGCCTCAGATAAAATAAGTGATTATGTTTGAGTGGGTATACATGGAAGAAGTTCATGAAAATATAAATGAACATAAAGACAACAAAAAAAAAACAGTATTTTTTAAAAAAGCTACTCTACTGAACAGTTATGTGCCAAACAACACCCCAAACACTTTCCATGGTTTATCACACTTAGTCCTAAACCTCCAAGAAGTGAGTGCTGTCATCATGCCCAGTGTACCACATGAAGAATGTGAAACGCAAAAATAAGGTAACTTGGTCAAATTAAGGCAACTACGTTATCTGTTTTTGTCTTAGTCCCAGTTTATGCCCATTGTCCTGGTACAACAAACATAAGTACTCCCCCCTTTTACTCTCATAAATTACCCAGTTTCAATGCCAAATTATACAGTCATCTATGAAAGACCCACAATTATAGAAAGGCAGAATCTATGTAGGGTTCCATCCATACAGTGTAGCTCCAGAAACAGAAGCCAACTTCTGAAAGACTCCTTCTCAAGGCTCACCTTCCATAAAAGAGGAGTAAGACATTGGGATCTAAGTTTTTTTTTTTTTTAAAGATTTATTTATATATGCATACAAGCACTGGGGTACAGGCTAGAAGTGTGGGGTGGTGGTGGTGAGAGGATTCACCACAGAGAGTGGGGAGCAGAACAGGCAGATCAATGGAAGCACACTGCTGAGGGGAGCAACGGGCACAGCAGGAGAGGTCTGCTGCGCCATGTGGGTCCCCTCTCTGGCCGGCAGCAGGGATCGAACTCGTGCTGCAGTGGCTGCGGTTTGCTTCATAGTGTGCTGCTTAACCCACTGTGCCACCAGGGAGGCCTTAAGTTAGTTTTTTTTTTTTTTAAACTCTTACCCATCACACCCTAGATTTCCAACATGGTTCAAAACCTGTGTATGTGCTTGTGTGTGTGTATGTGTGTGTCTGGGGGGAGGGGTCATGTTTTTCAAAACTGTCCTTTATTCTTCAAATCACTCATAATACAAAGCGCCAATCTGTCAGCACAGATAATTCCTCAGCCTATATCCATGTCGGAAGTCTAAAAATTTTTAAACACGCTCAACTTATCAAAGTAGTATTTAACTAGATCCTTTTCTATTTTGGAATGACCTTCACCTTCTTTCAGCCTGGCTGGGACAGCCACAGCACAGAATGCTATTTTTATTAAGACAAAGGTAGTCATGGAGTACGTGCTGACTTTTAGTTCCATACACAGCGGGCTTTCTTTCTTTTTCTAATATGTTTTCAAAAATTTCTCTTCTTTAACAAAACACTATTTTCCCAACATGTTTCCAAATAAAATGTGAATGCCAATTTGACAGCACAGAAATAGCAAACATAAGCATTAACTTGCAGGCTCATCTAATAATTTTAAAATGATGCATAAATAAATCTTTATTAAAAAAAAAAGCATCACAAGTAGTCCCAATAAGCAAAGGTAAGAAGCCTTTCCGGGCTTAGCACTCCGAAAATGGTGACAAGGAGGTCAGTGTTCTCATATATCTGCAAATGACTCAGAGTAACTCTCACTGGCTTAACATGGTCATTTCTCCCCTTCACATCCGGTGAGGCTGGGTGACTCACCTATTTCTGGGAGCTTTGGTTTCCCTTCAAACAACAGGACAATGTTTGAAAGACCCACAGTGTTCCATCTAGCTCTAAAATTCCTAACTGTGTATTCTCTACAATCTAACCGTAAACTGTATCCTACAATGTGAAAATACTGCTCTGCCACAAAACTCCCTCACATCTGGCTTCATAGCTGGCTGGATCACAAGGGTGGTCCGAATGGGGCCAGCCATTACACTCCCTAAAGTGAGGAAATAAACAAACCTCTTTCAAAAACAGACCTCGACCAAGGCCACCACTGCTGGGGCCAACACAAGCCTCCAAGTTCCTCCAATACCCAGATGACCTGGCCTTCAGCAGCCAAAGGTCTGAGACCAGGCCTGGGAGGAGCTCCACCCGGAGCGTGAGGTTCTCTTGTTTGTGACACTCCTTTATACAGTGAGCTCAACTCCTGTCAGGCCATCACCTAGCGAACATGTTTTGTAACATTTGTTTACATGATAGTGTAACAGGGAGGTCCCCAAGAAAGGGGGAAGTTCCAGAATTGTTCCTCCCTAAGTGGGTGGAGCTGAGCAGGGAAAGAAGATTCTGCAAAAAAGACAAAAGGACAGAAGGACGGGAGGGGGAAAAAAAGGCAGGATGGAGAGCAGCAAGGAGACCTGAAGGAGGCAGGTGGAGCAAAGGAACATGTGAAGAAACTGCACTTGCTTTTTGGTCTCGGACTAGTTAAATATAAATAAAAGACCTGTGGGAAGGTTAATAATAACAGCTTTCATCTTAATTTTAATTTTGCTCTTTTCCTCCCCGATTTGTCTCTTTCTGACCCTTTTCTATGGGTCTCTACTAAAAAGTCCTTTAGACTTGTGGCAGGCTTTTGAGCCTTGCTTTGGGCTAATCCTATTTAGCTGAACTTTTACCCTCAAGAAAATAAATAACTTTAAATGCTTAACTTAGTGACTATATTCTCTATCCTTTCTATATTGTACCCTAATTATATTAAGTTCCTTTCCATTAAAAGTCTTATATGTTTGTCTTAATGCAGCAAATGGCAAAACACACTCAAAAAAGGCAAGTTTGAAGGTTCTGGAGTGCCCCTCTCCCTGCCCTGTAACAAGAGCTCATGAATGATGTTCTACTCTGAAACTAAAATCAACAAAATGGAAAAGAATGGAAACCATGTTCTAAAGAAGGATTTTTCTGCCTCAAAATCTCAAAAGCCACCTGCAAAGGCAAGTTTACTTCTGGTCGGATGCTGATTATAATGACAGTAAAGAGAGGGGGCTGTAGAATTATCTAAAGATTTTTAAGTGTGCTTCTTGTCACAGAACAGCAATCAGACTTCACACCTTCCCACTGATAACGGGGGAAAAAAAGGAAACTAAATTATCAGTCCAGGTTTCACATAATCTAATGGAAACTGAAGTATTCACTTAAAAAAAAAAACCCATAAACTCAAAGGTCTGGGGAGTTAGTTGTTATAGTTTTACTCATGAATAGTGATGAAACAGGAGTTCCTTCTTACCTAGTTTTATTACATGACTGTTACAGCCACATTTAAGTGAAAACTTCCATTTTGAGATCTGTTACATATGCAGGCATAAAGTCTCTGGCAACAAAAACTGTGTTTAAATCCAAAGCCTTCTGGTAGATAAATACCTCTTCACATAAGTTGTCTCTCTGCTTCATATCAAAGCCCTCATTTTCAGTAGTGTCAAAATTTCTAGAAAATTTGTCATGGAAATTTGTTAGATATAGAAAAATGTCAGAGAGAACCAAGAAAAATACTGAAGCCAATAAAATTTGTACGAGTTTGAGCCATCTGTTCAAACCAATTTAAGCTTCTATAACCACTAGGATATATGGTCCTGGTTTGTTTACCTTTCTCTTTTCAATAGTAAATTCAGAACACAAAAGCAATTAAAAGAAAAAAACCCTACAATTCAACCCTAGGATGTGACCAAGGATGACTAAATTAAAAAAAAAAAAGTACCTGCAATTTGATAGAAACCAAACTGTTTAATCAACTCTTCTGACAATATAAACAAAGTTTCCTCCCAATGCATGTAACAGTTTAAATGCAATTTAACATATTTTTTGCAGAAAGCATATTCTAGGACACCCTCAGCCTGAGGCTATGAAAAAATTCCAAGATCATGTAAGTTAGGAAAATAGCATATATTATTCTCTCCCCCACTCACTCCCCCCCCCGCCCCCCCCGCAAAAAAGCCTAATTGCTTATAAAAAGTTTGAGAAGTCCTTTACTAAAGAAACCTATTACATTTTACTTAGGCCATATTCTCCTTTTAAGTAACACATGTTGACATTCTGGAAGACTAGAGCTTCAAAGAACTTGATGGGAAATGGTGAGTTAGAATATCACTGACACAGTTATCTGTGGTTGGTTAGAAATTTCTAAAGCTCCACAGCCAGTCTCTTCTCTTCTGGGCAAATGAGTAGATGACACTTGCCTGATATCTACCATCTACCATCTACCATCAAAGTTCCCAGGTAAAAAGCCCTGGGTCAGAGCCCATGCCATCCTAGAATGGACATGAAAAATGAGTGAGAAGGGTTCCACTGTGGGTGTGAGACACGGAGACTTTGGAGATGTTTGTCACAGCAGTTTGTGACCTATAATTAATAGATGATAATTGTTGGCATCATCTTCCTTCCACATGAGAAAAACAAAATTCTGTTAGCAATATGCCTAAAATCATATCACTAATAAATGGCTATCATGTAACTACATGTGTCTCTATTCTGTACCATTAATCTAAATTAGTTTTTAAAAAATTTAAACTTTGAATTTTTTTAAGTTTGGAGTTTCATTACTGCAGAGCACCTGTAAGATTGTGGCAGTACTATGATATCAAAAGGAGGCAAATTTTAACCAAGTAGAAAAACTATACAGGATATTCATATAATTAATGTACTCTTTTTTTTTTAAACAAGGGATAACATGCATATTTTAAAATAAAGTTTATTCTTTCAAAGTATAAAAGTCACACAGTTTCTTACTGTAGAACGCCGGAAAGCACAGAAAAGTACTATCAAATTAAAAAATCATAGCTAATCCCATCACTTTCCCCTTAAAGTTAACATCTGGAAGATTTCTTTTTATCTTTTCCTTTATGTTTTTCTACTTAGTTGAGATCATACCACTTATCTAATCGTGTGTTCTGCTTTCCTCCCCTTATATTAAAAACTTTTCTATATTACTAGGTTTTCAAAAATAGTACTTTTATTAATATGATAATAATAGTTACATATTTTCCAGGCATGAGACTAAGCGCATTTACTTATACTTTGCATAGTTAATCTTGACAATATATCCCTCTAAGGTCTGATTTATGATGATGCCCATCTTACAGATGAGGAAAGTTAAGTCAGAGAAGTGTTACTTGCTCAAGGTCACAAAGTGAGCCCAGGGTGGAATCAGGGTTTAGAACCAGGCAGACCCACTTAACCACTCCTTATCCTGCCTCCCTGGGATTCCTCCCTTTAAGTTTCCAATGATGGATATTTGGGTAATTACCATTTCTGTTATAATAATGTTACAACAGATACCTTCATAGAAATGAAGCACTATTTTATTTTATTTTTTTATAGGTGAAACACTTTTCTAATACTTTTTTAAATTTATATATATTTGACATCAATTGTAATCCCCATGTATTCCACATCATCATATCACCAGTGCACCATCACCTCAGTCTCCCGTGCTCCCATGTGCCCTCAACCCTCCCCCCCCACCAAGTGTCCTCAATTTGTCCTTGTCTTTTCATTTTTGGTTTTTGTGTCTTTATTGTATTATTGTTGTTGTTGTTCTTATTCCTTTCCTTGATCCTTATTTGGTTCCCTTATGAAACACTATTTTATCTAAGCAGATTTTGACAGTAAGACTCTTATCATTCCAACAAGTTCAATTTATTTTCAGCTAGCTGACAACAGCTGCTGAAACATCTAAGACGGTTAGCATTTCATAAACCAACTCATTACTCCACCTACCACTGGTATGACTTCCATGTGGTCTTCACCTGTCCACCACGGTGCCATCTGCAGCAGATCATTTGTATAATGCTTTCATCTGCCATTACATTGCACAGAGCCAATTAAAACCCTGAGTCTGTTCTGTGCATCCCCCAATACATAACAAGAAAATTCTGTAAATTTTTATGTCTGGAATATCTTAAATGCTAAGCTTAATTATTCCAAACTCTTATGCCTTTGTGCCAATACAAGAATACAGACAGGCAGAAATAATATCCAATATGCATGTGTACAATTAAAATAAGTGATTTTCTAATTCATACATTAATCCAAAAGAGATACTCAAGTACTTAACCTTTTGCTTACTATCTTACAACAAACACTACTGAACCCTCTTGCCAGAATAAAGGAATGTGTACTCCAAACTCATCAGTGTTCTGAGGTGAGAATTATTCAAGACAGTTCCCCCAGGATCAGATCAAATAATGGTGTGCTAGGTAAAAAGGCAACAGTGGCTCTGGCTCACAGTTCACATCTCCTGAATTCAATTTGACTACCCAAAAGTTGGTTTCAAAATCAGAGGGAATGAGTGAAAGAAAGGAAAAGCAAAAACATACTTAAAAATACCACAGAAGTCAATGAAGAATTTTTTCAACATCTCAACAATACCGTCTGTCACTTAAGAAAAATCAACACATCTAAAGAAGCTAAGTATCTCCACATGGTTCCACAAAATACTTTTTTCCATGTTGTAAAAACACAAAATAAGTTTTACATATTCTAAAAAGTACTTGAAAAATCCTAGACTCTACTGATACGGATCAAAGGTTTAATAATTCTAAACTATAATCTCTGTAAAAGGCATTTATATAGAGCCAGAAATAATGTTATATATGTGTGTGTGTGTGTGTGTGTGTATATATATATATATATATATATATATATATATATGAGAGGACCTGTGAAATGCATTGCAAGATATCAAAAAACAGCAATGTAAAATTAAGGACTTACAATAATGTGAAGCTAGTAATAAAAAAAAAAGCCATTTGTGGTTCTCTAAAATGCTGTAAAATTATTACAATCAGTCTAAACTCAAATTTCTAACAGATTTTAAATTACAGGATAATTAAGATATCTATTAATCCCATCTTTTTAAGAAATTCTTAATAGGAACATGGTTTGTACTTAAGCACCTCCAAACAAAAGTCATTCATTATTTTCATATTTTATTTAATATCAAAAACCCTCTTTGTTCTTATTTCTACAAACGCATAATATTTAGAACTTCATCTTCACAACACCCAAACTAATAGGTTGTCTAGAGTACCCCCCGAGGCAGGCCCCATCCCACAGCCACCCCCATCCAGGCAGGGGACAATCTTGTCCCATCACATTCAAAGCTGCACAGAATTCCTCCCCACAAGACTGCAGCCACCACCACCTCTTTGTTTTTACCATCCTGACAAAAAACTCAGAACTCTCTATTTTTTAAAAAACTGAAATCCCAGAAAGTAAATCAATCACAGAAAAGCATCAAGTACCACAGATAAACCACCAATGAACTAAATACAAAATATGAAAGCAAAGTATGAAAGACAAGAAGAAAAAACAAGCTTCTGCATGACATGAATGCCTTTTCTGCTTCTACAAGGTTTTAGTGTTCAAACATCATTGATTCATATCCAAATGGCTATCACACATATAAAATAAAGAATTTTTTTTTTAACCTAGAGGGCCCTAATTTTTATTCAAACCACAAAGACTCACATTTTACAGTGAGTGGGGTGGGCAGGAAAAGGAAACCTCAATGTGAAGTTTGGGATAGTGTATTGCTAATTAATACAGGAAAAAACATGTAAGATACTACAAAGGAACATTTTCCTACTGAAATCACAAGATTTTTAAATACTTTAGAACAATAAAATAAAAACAAATCTTGCTAAAGAGGAGCATATCTCTATTTCTAGGTAATACATGGGGAGGAGTGATTCTGCTCAAGTGAAATGACAAGTTTCAAGATACTTGGTTAAACTGCAGCTATTTTAGGGTCGCACAGGCTGCATCAGCGCATGTCACACAGCTTGTCCCCAATCTTTTGGCAGTTCTCCAATACATTCCAACTTTTTATGCACAGCTTTGCTAGAATCACATCCCACTGATCTCTAAAGACTCACGAAGTAAGATGTTGCCATATTATACAACCAACTTGCCATTTATTCCCATCAGGTCACTTTGCCTGACGAAAATAAAATTCAGACCACCATCAGCACAGATGCAGCTTAGTCCAAAGGACCCAATTCATACCAGTCCCTCAAATATCAGAATATTGCTCGAGATCAGAGAAAAAAACACTGTACCTCACAGCCCAAAGAAAGATTAAGGACTCAAGAAAGGAGAACTAACACCAGGGGGAAAAGCAAGATCAAACTTAAGAATGGGACATCTTGAATGCAGATGCGAAGGCCTGGCATGCCCCCACTGCCTGTATTTTGAAGCAGATTACTAATCAGGGTGTATTTTGAAGGATAATCTCAGTATTTAATGAGCCCCATTACCTCCATGAAAAGAACAATTTAACAGAGCAATGCATCTTCTAAATCACTGTACTCTCTAATTGTTAATATTTGGTCAAAAAAAGTCCCTTCAAAAATAAACCGGAATGGTTAACCACATGCTGCTACATTCCGTTCTTGCTAAAAAACATATTTCATTAACACATTTGAGCCTCATGCTCTGCACAGCTGCACAACATTCCAGAGATAGGCCAGCTCTACATGAAATATCTACTCTAAAAGTTGAGAAGACTGAGAAGCAGTTCCCAAGTAGGACCAAGTAAAGATATTTTTATTTCACCAACAAACTTTTTTTTAACAAGGGTGTACCCCCGTGGAAATACACGCTAGTATGAAGAATATTTATGCAAAGATATATTAAGAAAATTCTTCACAGCTCAGAAACTTACACATCTACATGTATATATTTCAACCGAGCCACAGCAGTCTTCCTCGGGAGCAAAACAACACATTAGCCTACTCTCTACTCACACGTCAACCTTATGAATCAAATGAGTTTTAGAGCTAGAATGAAAGCTGATGTGCTTAATGCGAGGAGCCTATTTTCAAAAGCAAAGTAAGCCTTTCAAAATGAGAAATTCTGACGGTCATGGAAACTCAGAAATTCCTTTAGCAGTGAGTGCTGATTTTGAAACAAGTCAACAAACCTACCTTTAAAACAAAGCAGCAAAGACAGGTGCGCACAGGTTACCCCTGCTCAAAGAGCGCACAGTGCCTCTGCACTGGCTGGCCGCGGCCCCCACTCTGCCACAGGGAAGATGGACATTTAAGGGCAGCTGGCCGCGCAGGGCTGTCCACGTCACCGGACAAGGACCAGACCCTCGCAGGGAAGTCACCTGACTGACCACCACTCGCCTCCGAAAATAGTGACAGGTGTGCTCAACTGGCCAGGGGTCTGGACAAGCCACATTCCAGCTCCGCCCTCCACTACCCCAGGATGCAGCATGGCTGTGGGCACTGCGGACAACGTCTGCGGTGGACTGGAGGCTTGCTGCCACCCTGCAGCAGGAGTCACACAACCCAGGCAGGCTGGCATCAAGCACTTCTCTCAACAGGTTTTGGTCACCCCAAAAAGATTGTTCTGGTCAAGTTTGGAGTTTCTGGAGAATCCTTATTCAGAGAAGAAACTGAGGCAGTACAGCTGGGCTTCACTCCCACCCAATTACACCCCTCACCCAGCTCAACTAAGAGTATCCCTTTGAATTGTCCAAGGAGCTACCACTGGCCTTTCGTCTTTAAACTTGAGAAGACTGTTCTGTTAGATCCTTCTCCTCAACCACAGTGTACCTAACAGAAACTGCTTGAGAAGACTTTCTCCCCTCTTCTGCCTCTCTCCTTCCCCCAGCACATGAGTAAGTCATAGAGCACCTTCTTCAGAAAGAGGTTAAATACTAGAACTAAAACAACAAAAACATGTCAGCGGGTCACCTTCAACTCTCTGCTGTCCCAAGGCTTACAAGAATTGACTTACATAATCAAATACATATACTTACTGTCTTTTCTTCTGAAAGAGGTCTGAGACCCAAAGAAGGGATTTAAAGGATTTAACTAATACCAAGATACTAAGAAAGCTGAGTTTGGTTGTATACTTTGAACAGTTAAAACCCTACTCAGTCCAGCAAAATGTATTACTTTAAAATCAAGATATAACAACCACACATCCATTCCATTTGCAACACCCTATGGGGATAGCTGTTTCAAAAACTCTGAATTCTGAAGACAAAAGTAAAATCAGATGTTGTCCGAAGCACATGGAGATGCCTCTCCAGGGAATGAATGCATCTCTGATGGGAATTACTTCCAAAACAAAACAGAAAGCACACTTTATCTAATGAGAACTTAATTTCTGGTATTTTTCCACTGTGAAAAGATTTTATTTTAAGAAGAAAAGAATCTACAGTAAATAAAACCTGGAGTCTCTTCATTTTTTTCAAATTAACATCCCTACCACTAAAACAGCTCAAGGTACTTGACAGTATAGTTATGCCATAGCTTTAAATATGATTGATAATAATTTTGGTTTGTCATCTTATATGTATAAACTGAAAGAGTGATAAACATCAGGTGATTATTCAGACTGTCAAAAATGTACATGTTTAGTCTAAGATCTGACAATTGACACTTATTTTGTGAGATGAAAAATATGTGCAGAAGAAAAAAAGGTTTAAAGGATTGATACCAAAATGCAAACTGCATGTTTCTGAATACCCAGTGATTTTAATTTTCTTTTCAGTGTTCATTTTTACTCTCCTTATAAGCTATAAAAGCATACTTTTAATTTTGGTAATAAAAATATTTTGTTAAAAAAATGTCAGCATGCTTTTGTATTTATACCTATATTAAAGTATATACCCTTCCATAAATAATGCAGGGTGGAAAAAACTATGCATGTTGTACATATCAGCAGACACTCAGATATTTAGGAATTCTAAAAAGTTAAGAACTAGTGTTCTAACTTTTATATGACTATTGTTTTCATTATAAAAGCACTCCTACACTATAGGTCAAAAAATACAATGGAAAATGGTTAAACATCACAGAACAAAATAAATAAGCATTGTTTTAGGGGAGAACCTTGGTTTTCCTTACCATTTAAATAATAAAAGAGTCAGAAAAAGAAGGCAGGTCTTAAACCATGATAAGAACATGTACTATCCCACTCCCCAAACTGATACATTTGTTGAAGAACATTCTAGAAAAATGTGCAGTCACTGAGTATTTAGATTTGGCATTGAGTCAAACATACCAGAACAAAAATTATCCTTGAAACAGCAACTCAAGAAGGTAAGGAAGTGAGAACCTTCATGGAGAGCCAAAGCCAGTAGCCATTAGTGGTCTACCTCCTGGAGGATCTTTTCGCCAGGCTCCCTTGTGGCCCAGTGTCCCTACATCTTTTCCCACACTCTGGTAGTAATGAAATGGCAAGAATGTAACAAAATGCAAGATTAATTGACAAATGGAGAAATCTTCAAAATTGTAATGTTCTTTCTTCACATATCCAGTATTAATTGCGTCTCTGCAAGTTCTGGTGGTAAGAAAAACTCAATAGCAGAGTACATTTAACTGATTGATCATTTTACTTATTTTACCTAGCTAAAATGAGGTCTCTTATGTTAGGTGTTAAGATAGTTTTGATAAAGAATAAGAGTCCAGTTAAGTATTTCCAAATTTTTGGAAAATATGAAGATGAGATTAGAACTCTTCCACAGCCCCATGACCCAGAGATAACTACCTGTGTTAGGCTAATGGACTTTCTACACATAACATAAACATAGTTATATAAATTAAACACTGAACATAAATGTTTAAGATCAATATTCTATTATGTGTTTTAAATTACATTCTAGTTTTGGAGTAAAAAGCTATAGCTATATTCTAGTACAGATTTTTCTGTCTAAGTGATGGTTTCAAGTCTCTATGTTAAAGATTAGCATGGGGTAGAAATTCTAGATTCCAGAGCGCAGATGGCATGGTTCTAAAAATCATTCAGGTGTACACTCTCAGTTCAGAGTTAACTAGGAGTGCATTTGTTGTATCTATAAAACAAGGGTCAATTTTCAAGCAATTTTGAAATGGTAACATCTTACTTTCATATCTCAAAGCAAGCTTCCTCAATCAAATTATTAAAGTTCATAGCAGAAAAAGAATACAAAATTCATGGAAATAATTCATTTTATAAGCTACAAAAATGCACCAACAGAGTTGCGGATCTGGACCACAAAACAGAAAGCGGTATTTTTCTCCCCAAAATTTCCCCCACTAGCTTAGGACAATTTAATTTACTAGTGAGATTTCACCTTCAAAATATTCTCTCTTAAAATAGCCCTTTGAGACCCTTCATGGCGATTACTCAATTACACACACGAACCTCTCTCACCAATGTGTCAGAGAGGATAAGAGGTACATATGTATACATAAGTATCATACATAAAATTATATAAGAATCTCTTTTAATACAAAAAAGGTTATTAAAATTAAAATATCCTCCCACTCTTGGCTTATAATATTGCTAACTGATGAGAAATCATTTATTGGAAGTAACCTAAATCTGGAGTTGTTTTTAATTTTCACTTGGCGTTTTACCTGTATTTCTGATCAATTCTAATGGAATATGCTGGCCCAATCGTTACAGCAGTAGCTCCAGCAGCTGTGTTTGGACTTTCACAAGTGAGAACAAGGATGCCACAGAACACCACTCCTCTCTCTGCCCAATGTGGAGTAAGAAAATAATCAAGACTACTTGTCTTCCCCACTTTTTTTAGCTGACCCAAGTTGACATAAGAAGAGGATTCCACATTTGAATGCTCTAGTTCTCTCTTAACTGCAGTTAAGCAGTCCCTTAAACTGCTGACTTACTCCTTTCCCACTGCTCTTAGAAAGTACACTGAGAGGCAGGTGAGACGATCATTTGGATTTTTACACTATTCCTTAATAATGATCAATTGACCAGATTTGCTTTTTTTCTTTTTAAAAATTAATATGACTTTTTTTTTATTATAAAAATATTGGTCCTCATGGTAGTCTATGTTACTTGCTGTTCCATTCTCTATTTGTTAAGTATTCCAGAACTCTACATGAGAAACATTACTTCATAGGAATTTCCTTTCATGAAAAAGGAAATCTCCCATCCACCAATCCTCCAAATCAAACCATTAACATTATAATGTACTTCCAGTCTTTAATATAGCAAAACTGAAGTTAGAGTGTATTATACAGCTTTACAAAGATTTCCACTGTACATTATACTTTTAGCATTTTCTCAACCATTACTTCAATGTTCAGACCATTATTTTAAGGACTATATTGAATTCCATCTCATGCTTATGCCATAATTTATGTTTTCTTTTTTCAATATTAATATTGCCAAGCAAATCCTGCCATTAATTCTTTCTTTTGGTTACAGAGCTATAGGTGGAATTTTAGTCCAAAAGACATGTAAGATTTCTGCTATACATACACACCCCACCTCCATATATTCTCCCAGCAGGTGATACAGAGCTCCCATTTCATAGCAGCACCCCAGAGAGCACTACCTACCAAATTAAACAGACAAATAATCTAATTATTTTAATCTGTGTTTCACATTACTGATGGGCTTGAACAATTTAATGCAGTTATTGGCTTCCTTGATTTCTTCTTTTATGATTATCTGTTCCAATCTTTTCCCCACATGCAGGGGAAATGGCAAACAAACAATCAGTTTTGCCTTTCCTGTTATGACATGATACAGAGGGACAAGTTTAATTTAAATTGAACTTAACATTATTTATATGAATTAATGATATTATTTGCTGGAGTGTGTCTTTTCTGAATAAATTACTTATTTGAAATAAAGCATTAAATTGAGACAAAGTCAAAATCTCACAACTGATGGTAATTAAATTGTACTATGATAGGCAGTGGATAAGCACTTAGTTTTAAAAATCCTTTTTGATAGACGGTCACTACCACCATCTTATGGATGAAGATACAGGGGCAAAAAAGAGAAATTTGCCCAAGGTCATGCAGCCAGTGCAAGGACGCCCAGGCCATGCAACTCCAAAGCCCTTGCATCCACTGGCACCTATCAGCCACAGGAGCCCTGCTTCTTCCTTCAACTTTTGAATATTAGCTCTCTCAAGACTACTGGAATTTCAAAATCAACATGTTTAGAGACACTGATTCTCTTCCCAATCAATTATCACTCTTGCCCTTAACGTGTCCATTTCTCTCATCACCATCTATGCTCTTTGCCATCAACTGACTTTGAAGCCTCTATCTCCTCAGCTCCTTTTCTATTCTCATCCATCTATCCTACAAAGAATCACACAGCTTTGGGCCTTTACAAACTTTCTCCCAGTTCTCCACACCCCAGCGCTCCACACCCTTGTTTCTTATGACTCGTTCCTTAACGTCTGGACCCTCACAATCACCTGTTTTCTGTCTCCTTGCTGCTACATTCTTTCAATTCCACTCTACTTTGCACACTGTACTATCACCAACCTTATCATCACAGAAGTTTAAAGACTGCAGGTTCCTAAGTGCAAGATGATCAACTGGTAGCTACCGTCTGTCTATAACACTATAATGGGAATATTAGTGCTATAAAGGCACTGTCTTAGTTCCCCGGAATAAAAAAGTGTCTAATTCCCTGTGAGGGAAGGCAGTAGCGGTGCCCATGTGCCATGTTTTATCACCCACTATGACTTCATCTAAGTTTCTGGTTTTTATAAATTTAGATCTGAGATCAGAGTGTTAATGGCTTGCCAAAGTCACACAGTCGGTAAAAGGGCCTTTATCTTCTATGTACATATATAGAGTACATTCAGTGTAACAGAGTATTTAGGCCTTGGCTAATTATAAGGAACTAATTCTTACTCAACTTTAAGCCAGTCCACATTACTGTCAACCTAACCCAATTCAAGTCTTTGCAAAGAAGGAGTCAGGAATTACTGAATCGAAAACGATAGTAGAATAAATATGTGTTGGTAAAAAGAACTATAATTACACTACTTTCAAGAACAAGAACCTGAACAAAGGGTTTCTAGTAAACAATCGTATAGCTCACGTTAGTTAACATAGATATTCCGCTGGTTAACACTTTAAAAAAAATGAGCTGTTTAAAAATTCTTTTCACACACACACACACACACACACACACACAGAGCGCTAAGGCAGTTTTCACAAAGCTTCCCAAAAGGAATCAGTGATTCCTATCACTTAGGCATTCCAAAGAAAAACAAAGGGAACCATTATCAGCCAACCAGCTCCCACATGCACACCACACACTTGGGTCTCACAAGTGTCTGAGGAAGTATTATTTCAGTTTCATTGGCGAGGAAACTGTGATTTCGACAGTAATGAACTACCTGTGGCTACAGTCTAGTATACAATAATACTAGGATTTAAACACAGGTCTGTTTTACTCCAAAACCCAAGCTCTGTCTAATCTAATAAAAATTTTTCTGCATTAACAAGGACAAAAACTGTTACAACTATTGAAATAAAAAATTATTTCATCAAAAGAAGCCACGTAATTTTTTTAAAAATTACCACTACACACACTCAGGGAGGTAATTTTTGCAACACATATAATCCACAAAGAATTAGTAGGCAATCTTCATAAAGAACTCCTACAAATTTGATTTTTAAAAAAATTCTGAAAGAAAAACAACAGACTGAACAGGGACTTCATAAAAGAAGGAAGCCAAAAGGCCAATACCATAGACACTAACCTCTTATTAGAGAAATTGCAAATAAAAAGCACAACGAGGTAACATTTCACAAATAACTGAATATTTTTAAATCTGGCAAATGAAGTACTAACCAGGCTGTAGGACAATCTTAACACTTACATACTAAGCACAAGCAGTACTATCATTTTGGAAGAAGTTTAGCTTTCACGGTAAAGCTAATGATGCAGATATCCTCTGACCCAGCAAATTTCACTCCCTAGAGAAGTAGAGAACGTGTCTGAATCCTCTCCACATATGTACTTAAAGACACATTAAGGAAATTTTCACAGTAACCCTTAAAAAACTGGAATCGATCCAAATCTCACAGTAGAAGGAATAAGTAATTTAAATTATAAAATAAATAATTTATAGCTAATACTCTCTAGAAAATGAACTACAGCAACACAAAGAATAAATCTCAAGAATATGTTAACCTCAACGTTCTAATCACAGAAAAATACACACAGTATAATTTCAGTTATATATCATTCAGAAACAATTGAAAAAATATTTTTAAGGGTAAACCATAGAGAAGAGAAAGGGTAGGCACAAAATTCAGAACAGTGGTTTCTTCAGATGGGTTATGGAGGAGCGCAAGGGAGAACGAACCTGTGGTAAGGTTCTTCTTAAACTCAGGAGGTGCCTGAACGTCCACTGGTTTGTGATTCTGTAACATATATTTTATAAGCATTATTTTTCATGTGCAATTACTTGCTTTTTAAAAGTTAAAAACAGACCGGAAGGGCAGGACACTGATAAAATAACTGATGGGAGAGCAAGATGTCAACAGAGTGAGGGAGCCTGAGCTCAGGGGTGCAAATTCCTTAACTCCAGCTCTGCTGCCGGCTAGTGGGGGTTGTTCTTCATTTTAGAGCTATTTTAGAAAATACCTTAAAAGCTAATTTATTTAAATAAACTAGTGAACTGAACTGCTCCATCTAAGATTAAAGGTCTACACAATGTATTTCTATATTAAATAATTTAGAGGAAGAGTACCTCACTCTTCAATGTCACTTAGTGATCCAAAGTCAAAAAAAGACCAAGTAAAATATAAGAAGGAATCCTTTTATATGGACGTCCCTTAACTGAAGGAGAAAAGCAGTTTCCAATTTAATATGCACACGTATCATTTAGGAGTCTTGGTAAAATGTAAATTTTGATTGGATATGTCTGGGTTGGGGCCTCTAAGAATTTTCGTTTATAAAAAGCTCCTCCCCGATCATCCACCAACCTCATGAAAATATCTTCTCCAGAGATGTTTAGAACTGGAAGTATGGGTGTAAGTAATTGGAGTAATTTAGTTTTACTCAGCAAGGTAAAAGACACTGATGTTATTCCTACAATACAGAAACTTGGGATATAGGGTAACTGTTATCAGAAAAATCAAGAGTATTAAGCTATGTCTTTTGCAAAGAAAAGGTGCTCTGGACAAAGGACAAGACTGAAAAATTACAAGAGGAATTCATGAGCTATTTACTCACCTCCACAGACCTACCCAGTAGTTTTTCCAACAGTATTAGCCCTTTCCCTATGAAGGATGGTTTATATTCCCAATAGTCTCAAAGAAACCAGGATAACATAAGGAAATCCACAGAACATTAATTAAAGCCCGATTACAATGCAGATGTTGGTTAAGGCCCAACGTAATTAAAGGAGTATCACATCATTACATGTAAAAAATATATATATACTGGGTTCTAAAACGCTCTCTAAGAATATGCTCTTAAAATGAAAAGCTTGTTATTTCAACAAAACCGCATCAAATAATTTCCACTCATCATGTCTGTTTGTTTAGTAGTAGTAAAATCCTTCCATCTCAAAATAGTACTTCCACATGTAAAGTTATACTTTTACACAGCAAAACAAAATAACCACTCAAACAAACTCTTCCAAGGAAACCTTGCAATGCCAAGTCTGGGAAGGATGTGTCACAAGTAGAAAGCAAGGTCTTCTCACTTGCTCCTACTACATCAGACAGTTGTTACTAGTCTCACCCAAGAGATACTCTTCACACACAGTAAGCCTGAACTGCAGAAGGGGAACAAATAAAATAACAGCAGTTTCTTCGACATTCAAAAACTTATTTTTTCAGATGAAGGTTTTGTTCAGTCCAGAGATGAGAGTTACAAAGAGCTTAACCTAACAGAATTTTGCACCTGGTGTGTAAGTCAGAACAGCTAAACCTCCTGTGACATCAACACAGGGTGTTTTCTTACAACATAGTAAATCCAAAATGTCTGGATAATCCATGGGGACAACACTCCCAAACATCTTTGTGCAACATGATTTTGGGCACAAAGGTGAAGCCCACAAACGCAAAAAGTCCTGTATTTTAATGGCACGCTGTTGAAGAAACTCAAAATAATGCACGTAAACCACACAATTCACATTCATTTCTACTCTGCAGAGTCACATAAAATCAAATGCCACTAACCTGGATTCACTAGAGATTTCAAAAAACAAAAACAGACATGCCTTTGCTTTGAAAAACTGACCTTTCCCTTTCAGCTAGCATACTGAAAATCCCTTTTTCATCTATGCATTCTAGAAGAACCTGAGGTAACATTTGAAATGCATCCCATTTGCAATTACACACTGAATAAATGAATTATAGAGGTGGCATTTAGAAGAGAAATTTTCTGTGTACCAACCCAGACTAAATAAATGAGACTATCGAAAGTCATCTCCCTCTGACCAGATACCAGCTACAGCGAAGCCTTGGTGCTCTACCCTTCTCAAGTCCCTCCCACATCTGCAAGAAAAACGCATATACAAAAAATACAACACATATAAAGAAACATAAATACTGTCTGCTACCACAGTCCGTCAGCCATGACTGGAGGCTTAACTAAGCTAAGTCTGAAAATCGACCAGCCCTTAGTCGTGACCCCTGTTTACCTAACTAGTAGAGAACAAGGTCTTCTCCAAATATACCATTGTACTTGATTTATTGGGGGGGGGGGGGGGGGAGNGGGGGGGGGGGGGGGGGGGGAAGAAAGCAAAGCAAATAAGCAAATACAGTCTAAAGGAAGCACTCACTATCCACCAAAAAATATCTAAGTTCCCGTTGAAACAACCTACTGAATGCTAATTTTTCTTAAACATCTCAGGGACGGAAGAACTAAAAAATAGCAATCGTTTCATTTCGACGGTTTCCCATAAGAAAAATTCTATTTTTAGTACTGACCAAAGAGCAAGGTCCGTTTATAAACACCAACTTTTCACATGTAAAGAAAACGATGGGTAGCTGGTTGTGGTTCCAGATCATGGATGCTCCACAGGAAGACGCCCAGACTCCCCACACTGACTGCACCACTGCCGCGCACCCCCGGCCTCGTCCTCCCAGCGCCCCTCCCCACGGCTCAGGGACCCGTCGAGCTCAGATTCGGGTCTGCAGCCTTAGCCCCTAGTCCTCAGCCCGCATTAGCACTACAGGGGTCCCTCATCCGAGCTCAGCCCGACAGGCAGGGCGTGGGAGGGGGGGGGAGGAATCACCCAGACAGGGAAGATCTCGCCTCCCTGCTGACTGACGCCACACGCATATGCAGCAGCACACGCTGCAGCGGCCCCTGCCTCTGCCGAGGGCAGCCGGGCCTGGGTGGGGCCGAGCGGCCGTGCCAAGCCCCGCGGGCGAGCACCGGGCGGCGGCGAGCTGCTGCATTGTGCTGCATCACGGCGAGGGCCCCGCGAGCCATCCATCTTGCCAAAAACGCGCATCCACGCCCTGTAAGCCCCACCGAGTCCATCTTCACCCGCAGACGCACCTCACCTCACCCTCTCCCCACTTACTATCCGGCCTGGCTTTCGACTGGGAAAATAACAGGCGCAATTGGTGTGCACGACCCCACAACACTGCCCCCCGCATGGATGAGGCACTTGGCGTCTTCCCTATCACAAAAACAAAGAGCAGGCTCACCCCGCAAAAAAAGAAAAAGGGGGGGGTGCTGCGGGCGTGGTGTGAGGCGCGAAGTCAAGGCGGGTTTCAAGCCCAGTACCCCAAAGGCAGGCCTGGAGGGTCCCCGCGCGGGTACAGACCTGTTGAGGAGAGGGTGGCAGGAGCGTAAGGGCAGGCACACGGGGACTCCGCGCCCGGAGGGCTCACGCCCAGCCAGGCGAGAGTGGGCAAGGGCGGGGAGCGGGCGACACGGTGGGGGGGGCGGGCAGGCAGGCAGAAGGGCTGGCGGGGGTGCAGGGCGTCCGGCCGCCGCCTACAGCTCACTGCAGCGCGGCGCGCCCGCACCACGCCTGGCCGCATCCCCCAAACCGTTACGCGCGGAGCCCGGCCCGTCACTGCCGCCCCCGCTCCCCGCCAAACGAGGCTCGAGGGAGGCACCCGAAGAGCCAACCCCACCCCCACCCCCGATGTCCACTCCGCACCCACCCCAACGCCTGGGCCGCTGCGCCCCGCGGAAGGGAGGAGGCGGCGGGGAGCTGGAACTGGCGCCGCGCGCCCGGGGATGCAGCCAGGGGCCGCGGTGCGCACGGCGGGGCTGCGGCGTCCACTGCGGGGCCCGCCGCCCTCAGTCCCGCGCGACCCGCGAGCCCGCGGCACCCGAGACCCCAGTCCCCCGCGCCGCCTCGTCCGGGCCCGCGGCCTCCCCACCCCCACGCCGCGCCCGGGCGCCGGCAGCCCGTCCTCCGGCGGGGCCCGCGCCCCTCCACCCAACGCGCCCGGGAGCTCGCCGAGGAGCCGGCCCCGGTGAGTCGGCATCTTCCAGCCGCAGCCCCCGACCTACCTCGGCGGCGGGGCTGGGGGCGCCGGGGTCCCGTCCTCCTCCCGCTCCTCGGCGGCCGGGCGGGCGGGCCGGATGGCGGCTCCGCGGGGCTGTCCGCGGCTGGGGCCGGGGCTCACAGGACGGGACCAGTGGGCGCTGCTGCGCGGGCTGCGCTCGCTCCTAGCGGAGAGGCGGCCGGGGCGGGACTGGAGGAATCCGCAGCCTGCGCCGCGACAGCTGCACTGATTCCGGGCTGGGCGGGCGCGCCGCGCAGGGGCGGGGAGCGAGCGGGCGGGCGGGGGCGCAGGGAGCGCGGGGGGCGCGCGCACAGGAGCGCGCGAGGCGCCCTCCCGCGAGCCCGCCGCCTCCGCTCTCGCGGCCCCTGCTCCTCGCCGGCGGGGATCCGCAGCGCCCTCCGCCCGGGCCTGGGGCCGGCTCCGCGCGCCCCTGTGCTCCGCGGCGTCCGGCCTCCCCGCCCGGCTCTGCGGGGGCCCGGCTCGACCTCGTCCCTGCAGCGGGCGCTCCCGGAGCTCCCGGGGCGGGCTCCGCCATCACCGCCCCCCGAGCGAGGGGGACCACTGGGCTTTATCCCAGCGCCGGCGGGGCCCAATTTCACGTTTAATTGGAGGCTAATTCGATGGTCACCAGGGAAAGTGGCAGCCTGAATTTCTGTGTGACGCGTGAGGCGCTTTTGCGTTTGGAACGCGAGGAAGCGTGTGCTGAGAGCGCGGCTTTAGGAGGGAGGTTTGACTGCTTTGGCTTTAGATTTGGGGGGTGACGCCTTGGAGATTCGGCCCAGCCTACTCAAGGACGTTCGGGGCCGGAGGGGAGGACAACCTTGGGCGCTGGCGTGGGGGGCGGGAAGAGTGCTGCTCAGCTCTGCAAACGGACCCCTACAAGTGGTTGGCCAGCTCTGGCCTCTCTCGCTCCGACTGGGGCTCAACTTGAACCTGACACCAGCGCTCTCAGGGAGCGGTGCAGGCCCATTAGTGGTACAGGTCCCCGCGAAATTCCAAGACTTGACTTACCCCATACCCACATTCGCTAAGAAGCACACTTCGAGTTTTTGTCAAATGCCAGCGCTGCCTCTCACCAGCTTTCCTACCCCATCAACACCCTCAGGGCGTGTAGAACTTCTGGAACCCCCAGTGTTGGGGCAAAAGGTGTCATCACCTTAACCACGAATAGAAATGCTCTTTAGAAAACTGAGTCTGGAGAAACTGACTTTCTGCGTGGTCTGTAGTCACCAAAGTGACATTGTAGGCCCTTCTTGAATAGGAAAACGCCAGGACTTCTACCTTAAAGACCTTCAGTCCCCGAATTAAAAAAAAAAAAAAAAGAAATGAAAGTCAAATAGTTTAAATCATGTCTATACAATAGAACTGAGACCCGATGGGTTTATATTTTGTAATTTTTAAATGAGTGGTTTTTAATAGAACTGAATGAAATTTTCCCAGCAAAAGTTGAGTCTTCCTTTAAGACCTTCACTGTTACTTTGAATGTTTGTACCAATGTTTGCTTTTTATATAAGAAAAAAACATATGGGAAGTAACTTTGCCTTTTTCTCTGAAGGTTAATCAACACAGCCTGAAGTGAATTCTCTTGAGTTCTTTTGTTCACTGTTTGTATATAGCAGGCACTTAGGAGGTGCTCAAAAATATTCGTTGAATTAAACAGAATCAACATTTAAGCTATTGCCCTCATTAGGTAATACAGGAAATCCACTAGAAATAAAAGTTCTTTCCCTTTCATTTAGTATATTGTGCCTTTTCCCCCAACACCTCCTCACCCACAATGTTAATGAAATACCAAAGAAAACAAAGGCCTTACTGGGAAATGCCTTCGTTAAAATTCTTCCAATGTTATTTTGAATTGGTGAGTCTTAACTGCTTCCTTTATCACAGATAACAGTACTTGAATAAGTTTTCATTTGATGGATGAATCACCCCCACACACCCTATTCCTCTCCCACTTTTTAGAAATTTCCATCAAAAAGGGACACCACACAGCACCTCAGCAGTGGACTCTAGTAAAGCAGCAATAAGTATTCCAAAAATGTGTAAGACCAGAATTCAGAATTTCACCTGCCTCACAATTTCAATTTCTTACACTTTGGTGGGAAAAAAAATCACTAAGGAGAGCCCTGTGTACCACTAACCAAGAAGAAATAATAGAAAAGAAAGTCTAAAACTGGAGATTATTGAAGATGATCTACATCTCTGTGGAAGGCAAGACTCTAGAAAAAGAAAAAAAGCCTTAGTAATAATGGCAGTTAAAAAGGATTTTTCTCAAATATCTCAGAAACAGTTTTTCTGAAATTGATCTTCACATTAGAATAAAGTTTGACTAAAAGTAAGTAGACCTCACCAATATCGCATTTGCAACATTCCACTCTCCATTTTCAACCATGTGCTTAGATACGATTTTGTTTTTCATAGAAATGGTACTTAATTAACAAATTTTTTTAAAGATTTATTTATTTATGCATACAAGCACTGGGGTACAGGCCAGAGGTGTTTGTGGGGGGTGGTGAGAGGATTCACCACAGAGAGCAGGGAGCAGAACAGGCAGATCAAGGGAAGTACACTACTGAGGGAGCAGCGGGCACAGCAGGAGAGGTCTGCCTCACCATGTGGGTCTCCCCCTGGGCTGCAGCAGGGACCGAACTGGTGCTGCAGTGGCTGCGGTTTGCTTCATAGTGTGTTGCTTAACCCACTGCGCCACCAGGGAGGCCCAATTAACAAAATTTTTACAGATATAAAGTGTCATTTAACTTTCCATTCAAAATGTAGATTCATCACTGTAAACTGGCTTATACACAATCCCCAAATCTTGATATAATACTCCGGCCCAAAACAACGAAAGTTAATTTACTGCTTATATAAAATCAAGTGTCCAGGAGTGTCCAGCACACGCTCAGAGGAAGCAATCTTCCATGTGTACCTCCAGCCGGTGCTCCCAGAGCATAATGGGAGAGTGTGATGGAAGGTTAAGTACCAGCAATGAAATACTCCCAGAAATGACCCATATTTCATTTGCCAAAGCAAATCACAGCAGATATTAATGAACAACAGTGTTGACAGCCATTATCTGCAGTTTTTTAAAAAGTTATTTCCTTGGTTCTATTACATTAATCCAATTAAAATCCCTCTTTTATTGTAGAATGAAAACACACTTTGAAAACCTTAATTTTTAAATTTTTTAAATTTCTGTTTACACCTAAATTTAACTTCCTTTTCATCTTGAACTAGTCTGGCACATTTCCTGATTTTAGAAATATTTCATTTGCAGATGTACATAAATTAACTTTGCACTGGAAACCTAAAGATTTATCTAACATATTTAGTGCTACATAAGATAATTCATTCTTTTACTTATTTAAGAAATATATATACCTTAATCTGTTCTAGCTCTGAAATAGGACAATGACCAAAACAATAAAAAAAACCCACTACCTTCATGTACCTTCCATTCTAGAAGTTATACAGTAAGTCAAAAATATACTAAAATATATGTGTGTATAGTAATCTAAGTTTATAGAAACAACATTTATAAAATCATCATAGTAGTCTCTTCTATAAAGTATCTTCAATTTTTCTGTTACTAGTACATAAAAGTAGCAGCTTTAAAGTGTTTTCCAGTTTTTATAGTGCTATAATAAATATCACATTCTTTTGTCATTTCTGGAGGGTAGATATTAACCCCATTTTATAAATGAGAAGATTGAGACAGTTTAAGTGAATTGCCCAAGTTCACACAGCTACTAAGTGCCAACAATATCAACTTACAAGCTAGCACATCAGAACTGTGGGCTGGGCATTTCATACTAATTACTAAAAAGTAATTCTGCTTCCAAGATGAAAATGTTTCTGGAGATGAAAGGTGATGATGTTTGTACAATAAAAATGTATTCAATGCTATTAAAATGCACACTTAGCAATGACTAAAATGATTATTTTGTTATGTATACGTTACCACGTTTTTTAAATTTTGAAATAATTCTGAAATTAGACCAAAACAGTAGAATAGATGCTCTCCACCATGCTCAACCCACTTGTTGGATTACAGTGTTCATTGCCTCTGTGTTACAGCATATTAGAGATAGAGGTCCATGGCCCACAAACAGTCTGCTAGTAGGTTTCATCCCGCTGCACCTGACCGTTGCAGTTCTCATCAGTTGTGGGGGTGAGAGGATTCACCAGAAACATTGTGGGGAACAGAACAGGCAGATAGACTGAAGTACAGTGCTGAGGGGAGCGGCGGGCCAGACAGGAGAGGTCTGATGTGCCATGTGGGTCACCTCCCTGGCCAGGGATGGAACTTGTGCAGCAGTGGCTGCAAATGCTTCATGGTGTGGTGCTTAACCCCTTGCTAGGCAATAAATTTTTAGATATTACACCAAAAACATAAGCAACAGAAAAGATAAATTGGGCTCATTAAAATTGAAAATTTTTGTTCATCAAAGGACATTATGAAGACAGTGAAGACACAACTGACAGAATAGGAGAAAATATTTGCAAATTATACATCTGTTGAGTCTAGTAGCCACAAAAGATAAAGAACTCTTAACTGGAAGGAGGGGAGTAATGAGGTTGGGGAGTGTCAGGCACAGACTAGTTTTTCTGAGATCTCCCTTTGGCAAGTAACAGTTGAAGACGAGGAGGGGAAAAATTCCAAGTGGGAATGGTTCTCCATTATATTCTTCCAACCTACATTTTTCAGTGCACTAGCAGTAGTCTCACAAGTGACTTTTGAGCACTTGAAATGTGCTGGCGTCACAGAGAAATGCAATTTTTAATTTTACTTTATCTTAGTTCATTAAAATGTAAATTTAAAAGTTTATTCTTGATTATTGGAAAAATTTTTTAAATGTGTTTGGAACAACTTGAGTGACTCTACTTAACTATAAATTGCATAAAATGTGTACAAACACACCAGATTTGTCTTTTTAGAGAAAAATATAAAATCTCAATTTTTAAAATGTTGATGGTATGTTGTAATGATACTCTCTTGGAGGTGATGGGTAAAATAAAACCTACTTTTAAAATTAATTTTACCATTTAAATTTTTTTCCTATGTGGCTATTCGAAATATTTTAAATTATATGGGTCACATTCTGTTTCTGTCTGACAATTTTGTTCCAGGCATTGTCAATGGGGCCCTTGGGAATTGGCATCCTCACTGTTTAACACAGGAAAACAATTAGAATTTGGAATATACCATAGCAAGAACTTCAGCGTGAGGTTAACTATCCAGCTTCCAGGCTTCCTATATCTCCTCCATTACAACGGCCTTGGTATCTGTGGGTGGCACACCATGATGCTTTCTTGTGAGGAAAAATATATTCATGATTGGCATCATTCTTCTGGAAGCCCAAAGAAGACCCTGGCAATGAAAGAATGCTATTGCTGCAAGAGGATTCCCTCCTCCCCCAATTTGACAGTTTGCTGGCACATGTAAAGGATTCCAAAAATGGGCTATATTCATATCTAGAATTCATTCAAGAAATTTCAGCAATTCAAAGATTGGTTGGGAGGAACAAAGAGAAATAGAGAGAAAAATTACTTCCCTGTAGAATTCAGAAAACTTCAGTCTAGACTCTTGTCTACATTGCGTGCTTAGCGCTTATCACTCTGCCTCTCATCACTTCTGATATTGGGGTCTCCTCATTTCCCATCCAATGCCCTTAGATTCTTGGGGGGTGGGAATGCACAGTCATAGCACAATGTTACTTCTATTCTTAGAAGTTAACAAAAATCACTAGGAGTATCTGAATGTCTGCCATGGAGGAAATGAAATTCTTTACTTGTGTGGTTTCTTATGGCTGGCAGGTTTGTTTCTTGGGTTCTATCTTTTGCACGCAGACTAGAACAACAAAGAGCTCAATTTTACTAACAAACAAACCTTTATTTAAATCTGAAATTAGTCCCCTCAAAGAAATACAAAAACAAGAAAATATTTGCTCAATTTTGATTAATAAACTTTCCCCCAATAAAGTATCAAGTATAATATTTTGTTGTTTTAATATTATTAATTTAGCTATTCATTTATACTATTTCCAGGCACCTTGCTAAACACTGTACTCATTGACTTCTCACAACTAATCTATGTGGTTTATGCTACTGTTATCCCCTAGTCCCATTTCACTAATGAGACAACCAAGGCACAATGAGGTTGGGTCTGTTGTCTGAGGTCTTAACAACTATTAATAGTAAGTAATGAAAACAGAGTTCAAACCCAGGTCCATCTGGCACTGAAGTTGTTTTCAAAAGTTTGAAAAGGGAAATAGGATCTCAGACATCTTATTACTAGCTTTAAAAGCAAACGATAAATGGTCAGGACATCCTTTTATAAAAACTGACATCATGTTTTAAAAAATTTAATTATTTACGCATACAAGAGCTGGGGCACAGGCCAGAGGCACAGGAAGTGAAAGGACTCACCAGAGACAGAGCGGGAAGCAGAACAGGCAGATGGACTGAAATACACTGCTGAGGGGAGCAGCGGGCAAGGCAGGAGAGGTCTGCTGTGCCACGTGGGTCCCTCCCCAGGAGGGGATTGAACTTGCACTGCTGTGCCAAGGATGCTTCACAGTGTAGCGCTCAACCCGGTGTGCCATCAGGGAGGCCCCCCAAAAACTGACATTTTAATAAAACTTCAGAAAGATACTTTTTTAAGTGGAGACTATAAGGATGTAAGGGTGTACCTAAGTTTGAAAAAGTTTAAGCACCCAGTTTCTTACATGCTTATATTTCAAAGTTCACTTGACTTGAAAGTCATTGGCTCCTCAGTACGTGCTGCCAATATGGAATAAGAAAAAATACTTTAAACTGAAAATCTCCCTGTGTTTGGCAGAGTAATATTGTTGGTTGTTTTTTGAAGGGGACAGGAGATGGGTGTAGAGCTGGGGTGTTTGTTTTTATGAAGTCTGCTTTGAAAAGTTCTTCTGAAGCTTTCCCAGGAGCAGCCAAGCAGGAGGGCTGGAGTTTGAGACAAATACGTGCTGGGGAAGTGCGGGCCTTTCTCAGCTGCAACTAATTTACAGTCTCAGGATTCTCTCCAAATAAGACTTTGGACCAAACAAACTGAGAAAATCATACATTAGATTTCAAATTGCTCTGAGACTGTGGTAAGAACAAAAATATTTATAGGTCTAAGTTTCATAAAGTGGTGGGTTAACAGAATTTGAAAAGTACCTGGATTTCACCCATTTGGTGGGGAGATTTATCCTATCTAAGAGATAGATTCTCTAGAAAGACTGCAAAAGTGACTTTGAAAGCATTCTCTGAATTGTGCTTTTGCTTTTGATGGGTAGGAGCTCCCATCTTCAACCATCCTGGAGAGGATTCAGAGCCTTCTCTAGTCCTTCCTCTAATTTGCCTCCAAGACATCTGAGAATTTGCTAGACTGCCTCTGCCACCCACTTACCTGACTTTTCCCAAAGCCTCCAGAAAGAATAGGGTGTAAGATATTGTATGGCAGGATGGGGGTGCACTGGAGCAGGTTCGGGATGGTTCTGGGCAGACGGGTCAAGGAAGGAGAGTCTTGGAGCCCTCGGTGGCTTTTCATGCTTTATTTAGTAGAGGTGGCCAGGTACATGGCAGGCAGGGGTGCCGGGGGGCCAGGGAGCTGGCAGGCCTCCCAGCCCCCAGCGCATCTCACGCTCTCGGCTGCTGCTTCTTCTATCTCTGCTGCTGCTGCTGCTCCTTTGTCCTGTCGGTTCTCTCGGTTCTGTCTGTTGGTCCTCGCAGTTCTGGCGTCCTCATGACGCCGCCCATTTATGCCCGTGTCCAACACAGGTGCGCCCACTTGCGCATGCCCACCCTGGAATGCTCGCAGCACCGCAGGTGTCCATCATCAGTAGTGGGAGGGTGGAAATACCTGATCAACCTTTACCCTACAGATATCATGAGCCAAGGCCTTTTTTTTCTTAAAGATTTATTTATTTATTCATACAAAAGCTGGGGTGTAGGCCAGAGTTGTGGGGTTTGGAGGTAGTGTGTTGGGGTGAGGGGATTCACCAGAGACAAGACTGGGGAGAACAGGCATATCTACTGAAATACACTGCTGAGGGGAGCAGCGGGGCAAGACAGGAGAGATCTGTTGTGCCCTGTGGGTCAGTTCTCTGGTTGGCCAGAATCGAACTCATGCTGCAGTGGCTGCCAATAGCTTCATAGTGCTGAGACTTTACCCCTTGCACCACCAAGGAAGCCAGGCCCTAGGCCTTTTACATGATCACCAGCTATAACCCAAAAGGATGGAGACTTGGGGTTTCAGGCTTCTGCATGAGGTGACATGAACTGCAGAATCACCATGTCTGGCTAAAAAGTCTATTCCAGGAATGCTCTCTCTGCTAAAGCTTTACCTTTCCAATAACAGATTTTTCATAGGAATTCATACCCCAACATAAAAATGCATTAATAAATTGTTAAATCATTCCTATTCTTCTCTAGCACCAATGAAAGGAGAAAATAATCAGATAAACATTGTTTCTATTAAAAATACTTGCTTTCACAATGAGAGGTTTCTCTTAATTTTAGCCTTTTCTTTGAATAGGCGATATATTCATGTTAAATATATACACATTTTGATTAAAAATAAAAATGGTACTAAAAGGTGTACATTGAAATTCTTACTCCCTGTTCCCATCCACCCCATCCCTAACTCTGTTCCATTTAGGTAGCCACTTTTTAAATTTCTTATGTACTCTCTTAGAACACCTGCCCAGTGTCTCTTTAGACAAATATAAACAAAGTCAAATACGTATTCTTATTCTTCTTTAGCATGTACAAAGCATACTACAAACACTGTTCTTTCACCTTGCTTTTTTCCTTTGAGAACTTTTTTTCACTCCTAGAGAGCTTTCCTTATCAGCACATGATAAACTCCCCCTTTTTTAAATTATAGCTGTATATGCTATGCTTCATCTATATGGGTTTAAAATTTGCTTTAATAAACAGTGAAATCAAGGGTTTCTGACCAGATATTTCTGGCTCAAACTTTGTTCTTTGCTTGGAATGCCACAGGCATGTATATGATTGCCCAAGGAATATGTACTGAATTTACAGGAGAGAGATAAAATAAGCTTTAAGTGTTGGTCTAATCCAACCCAGTGTTTTAAGAAACAGGAAACCAAAGCTTCCGTGAAGCAACTTGTCCAAGCTTACAAAGAGGCTGGACTGGTTTCTGCTAGCTCACACTCTTGAGTGTGTGTGTGCTCCTTGAGAAGTACAAAACTCACTGAATATGTGAGTCCTGTCAAGTCAATATGATAAAAGTGGTACAACAAGCTGATACAAAGCCCTGAGAGGATTTCTTCAAGAAGGAAAATCTGCAAAGGTTTGGGGAAATCTGCAAAGGTTTCACCAAGAAGTTTGCATTCAGGATGGGCCTAAAAGGATGGATATGACATCACGAGGAAGAAAAGGTGAAGGGTTCAGCAAGAGCAAAGATGTGGACTTAGGAAAACACCAGGTATCTTTGAGTGGTAAGAACCCAAGTGTAATTGGAGCACAGTATATGATTAGAAGACTATTAGTAATTTTATTGAGAGTATCAAATATTTATTTACCTTATGCCTGGTATTACTCTGGATGCTTTATAAATATTAATCTATCATCATTACAAACCTGTGAAGCTGGTACCATTATTATCCCCATTTTATAGGTGGGCACACTGAGAAACAGAGAGAGTAGGTAGCTTGCCTCAAGTCACAAGTCACACAGACTCTAAGGTACTGAACTCTGAGTGTTAAGACTTCTTCGTGTGACTGGAAGAGGAGACTGGAAGAAGAAAGTGATCTTATTAGAGATGCCCTTGGAATATATGTGGAGACACAGAAAGACTTATACTGTCATGCATTGTAAAGGGAAAAGAAGGCAATATTTGTTGAGCACCTACTATGTCTTGAAAAGTTGTTTGAGATAGATATTATTTTCCACACAATTCAGATGAGGAAATCATGGTTCTGAGAGCAATTTGTCCAAAGGTTCAAAGTTATCAATGGAAAAGAGAGCCTGGAAGGTCCTTGTGTCTGTGCTCTTGCATAGGTCAGCACTTTCCCAAAGGTAGCCCATGAAATACTAGTGCACAACCTCGCAGAGTTAGGGTTCTGTCATCAGCTAAATTTGGGAAATGCTAAGATAAACAAACTTAAACCTTAATTTGGTTGCATATTTTCTCAAAAACTTTAACACTGTACCCTGACTCACAAATAAACCAAACCACAGCTAATCCACTTAGGCATGCGTGCAGCACCGCAGGTGTCCATCATCACACCAATGGCAGGAGGGCGGAAAAGCCTGATAATTTCTCTGACCCTACAGAAGGAAAGGTGTGTTTCCAGATCACCCAGTGTGTAGCTTTTCTTTACAAATATATAATGCCAAAAATACAAAGACACTTGAATTTTACTTCTTGAGAACTGCACAGAAAAGTTACATAAAGTACCACCTCTCAAAAGACTGGCATTTTTCGGTTGTTTTATTTTTGATTTTGTCTTTGTTTTAAGGTAAACCTGACTTGATTTCTAAAACAGAAATCTCCCAATTTTTTTTCTAGTTCTTTCATACCCCAAGGTAAAGATGTTAGATGTTAGGAGCCAAGAATCATATTGTAATCCCTGCTTGTTGGGGTTATGACAGTCAAGTGAATTAAATGATCTTAATTGTTAATTAACTAGTTGTTTAGTATATAATCCACAATTGTCATCATATCACTACATATAAGAAAATCCTAATGAAATATAAAGCTTATGTAGCTAGCGTGGCTGAAACAGGAAAAACCTATGCCATTAAGAAAGAAATCTTAAATGATGTGTGAAAATAATTCTAATTGACTCGTTACAAATTCTGCCTGTCAAAAACACTTTTGTAGCTATTGTTACATTTGATAAGTTGGGTGTAACTTTTCAATTTTAGGAGGATTTTAAGAATTTTGGGGAGGATTTTTGCAATGACCAGAAACTCTTTTGGTGGTAGTTTCACTATCAAGTGGAAGGGAGGGCTACTTAATAGTGCTCATTCTTATTTGGAGAGCTGGGGTGTGGGTGACAGCTTAGATACAAATCCAAATTTTTGTGAAAGCTTGTGGAGTCACTAGTTGTAGTGCTATTTTGTAGTTCTAGATGTCTAATAGTGATCTCCAGGTATGAGATAAACTGTTGTATATTTTTCCTAAGAAAGTTTTGTAATGAGGTAGTTTGCTGCTGCTGTTACTGCAGCTTATTTTAATCACTCAAAGCTGTGAATGAACTCTGAGCTCTCTCTTTTCCTAGGTATGTTATGTCTGGGAGAGAGACTACTTAGGATAATCTGTTTATATTTGCCCTAAGTCAATTATAAGAGAAACCCAAAGGGAAAGCATAAATAAAAAGATGTTCATAATCTTTCGTAGGCCGAATGAAGGTTATAGAGTGATGCAATGCCTAGTGAAAAAGTGGGTAGATAGACTAGTAAAGGAAAACTGAGAATGAGGCTCATTGAAATAAAATGGAAATCCACCCTAACTAGTTAACTACCAATTCAAATAACATGTACAGGTACATGCACTGGAGTTTGTCAAGTCCGGGCATTTGGGATCCCCAATCTATGATACATACTAGCTGTAGCGGCAGAAAGAGGGGGCACACTGGGCAGGTTCTTGATAGTTCTTAGCAGACGGGTCAAGGAAGGAGTCTTGGAGCCCTCAGTGGCTTTTACGCTTTTTATTGTCAGAGGTGACCAAGTACATGGCAGGCAGGGGTGCCGGGAGGCCAGGAGGCTGGCAGGCCTCCCAGTCCTGGCGCATCTCACCCTCTCAGCTGCTTTGCTGCTCCACTACTTCTCTCACTGCTGCTCATTGGTCCTGCAGCTGCTGGCTGGTCCTCTCGCTGCTCGTTCGTACTGGCATCCTCATGGCACCGCTCATATAAGCCTGTGTCCAAACGCAGATGCGCCCACTTGCGCATGCCCACCTAGGCAAGCACAGCACCGCAGGTGTCCCGTGGAAGGAGGGTGGAAAGACCTGATAGTTCTCTGACCCTACACTAGCCTAATGGAAAGGATCCCATCTTCAGGGTCACAGCACTTGAAATTCTGTACAATCCTGATGGCATCTGGAGTACAAAGGTAGTAAGGAATTCTGTGTTCAAGTTTGGATGAAAGGAAATTTGAGATAGGTGTCCTGAATTGCAACCTTGGCACCATCCTCCAGTGAGCTCAGACAGATTACTTCATCCTTTGTGCCTTTTTTTTTTTTCCCTATCTTCCAGTTTCCATTCTCAGTCTGTTGTATCCAGAGGTATGTGTCATCTAGAGCCATCAGCACTGTGCACAGTAAATCAGGAACAAATCCAAGGGGAGAAAGAGAGAAGGACATCAGTGCCTGTTTGTGAACACTAACTGCACAAACCCCACATTTGGTATTTATTAATGGTACTTCATGGTCTGCCCATTTCTTACACATTTATATATTTTTTCCTGACCCTTAGAAAACTGAAGTCTCTTTGGAACACTCCACAAATGATCATCAGTGTTATATTTTACTAAAATAACTGGGGCCTATTTATAAACCAGCAGGAAATTGTTCGTGCTCAGGATACAATCTGAATAGGTTATTTAAAAAATGGAAAACACTGTCAGTTATCCATATGTTTTCTCTGTTTACTGTTTCCCAAATCAGCCTGAGCATTCCCGTTGCTATACCTCCGCACACACTGTTGTCAAACGCTTATTCAAGTCCACTCCTCCTTTAAACTTGAGCCCAAACATCACTTCTTTGGTGCAGAGATTTCTGTATTTTTTTGACATGGCTGCTTAACCCCTACATCCCAAGTATCTCTCGTTTGCTGTAAGTCATGAATCACTAACAGCCTGTAGCACGTCACTGGCACTTAATTAAGTCCTATCCTATACCGTTTGCTCCTTTTTGCCATTCCATAAAAATTGGATTCGCAGAGAGATTATAAACTCCTTCAAGAGAGAGGCCTACATGAATAACCAAGACAGTGTTCAACACAGCAGAAAAAAAGCTAGCAGCACCTTTTAGTGCTGTTAGTGCAGGTTTTTAAATGCTCTGTAGTCAAATGAAAGGAAATGTGAATGAAGAAACTCAATAAGTGAAACAGACAAAAGTCGAAACTATTGTGGTGGAAGTTGAAGTGAAGCTCGTGCACTGGCACCCTCTAGGCTGGACCTCCCTCTCTCCCCTTCTCTAGGCAGATATTGGCACACCCCTGGAATTCATTCTCCTTTGCTCCCCTACCCCGTAGGTGTCCAGTGTGCTGAGGCTTCTGAGCTGGAAATCTAGCCTTTGCCAACACTCAGGCCAGCTGGGCTTATACCCTACAGGTAGAAAAGAAATGTATCTGAACTGAGCTGCCAGGGTTCTCTAGGGTGCTAAAGTTATTCTCCCTCAAGAGGGCAAGTGGGTGCATTCTCACAGTTTTCTTAAAGAGCATCTTGACATGATTCATGGTCAAGTTCACATCTAGTCAACTGGAAAACTCAACATGGCTGATCATAAAACAGTTTTTTTCATCATATTTTCCCCTTCATGTTCCAGTTGAAATGCCTGTGTGTTTGAAATTCACTGCTTGGACCTGAGTTCAATCCTGAGCCAAGGAGTTAACCCACATACGGCACAGCAGACCTCTCTTGTCTTGCCCACTGCTCCCCTCAGCAGTGTATTTCAGTAGATCTGCCTGTTCTGTTCCCCACTCTGTCTCTCACACCCCCTTCCACTCCCCCTCCACACCTCTGGCCTACATCCTAGCTCTTATATGCCAAAAAAATTTTTTTTAAATAAAATTTCCTATTATATTCTTATACCTTTCTCTTAAGTAAACTTCTCCTTCATCCTTTGTGCTCTCAGTTTATTAGAAGGCAATAGAGTAAACAGTGTTTCTGGTGCTACTTTTAATGGCACAAGACACATTCATCAAGAGCAGCAGAAACAGAATGAAGAGTGGCTATACTTTCCACTTTTTGGCTCTGGCCTCACTCCAACCCATTTCCCACCCCCAACCCCATACTGCACTGGGGCTGCTGTTCTCCTTGGCTTATGCTTACATTCTTACTCTTCCCTTGACTTATCAAACTTGATTTTGAACCAGCAGTGGGTTTGTCCTTGATATCCCACCTTTGACCAACTGTATGTGGAGGGTCAGTTTTCACTTAGACTTGGTGCTCTTAGTTATTGTTCATTGACCAGTGGTGGGCTGGCTTAGGGATACAGTCATAGGCATTATGAGCCTCATCTCTTCTGGGTCCACTGATCCCAGCCATCAGTGCCAATTCCATGGACACTAGGCCCTGCAGGCCTACAAAGCCATTTCCATTCAATTTAAATGTTTGATTTAGTGATTCAGTCATGGTAGCCTTCCAACCTGGCATTGAATGTGTTCTTCCAGGTATTTGGAATTAGTTTACCTCTACAGAATTTGACCTTGCTCACTTTGTGGCTCCCTGTGCCCTCTAGCACCCTTTGCAAGCCCTCCCCTCTGACCTCAGTACTTGCCCCACTACACAGAGAGGTCACATCTCATCATCACCACAGTGGAACATTTCACCAACCCTAAGGAATGGGCATTAGCCCGTTAGGGAAGCAATCTGTGAGGGAAGATCGACTTGATTTCTTAAGTTCACCATTTAGTCAGGAGATGATTCTCAGAAGGAGATATAAATTAGGGGATGCAAAAATCTGGACTCTTAAACAAGAGGTACACACATTATATAAAGGAAAAATGATTTAGTTTCTCCCCTATCATTCTACCAGATGGGATGAAGACTACTGGGAATGTGTTGTGAGGGAACTGTTTACCAGGAGCATAAATTAAACACTTAAGACTCTTGTTATCCATCTTCCATAAGTACTATTTCCTTGTTCAGGGAGAAAAAAGTGTTGGCTTGAACTCTTAGTACTTTTTTATGTAATAAAAAAAAGTCAAGCAAAGGGCATGTCTCTTGGTTTGGCTTGGCCTCAGCAGACTGCCTGCATTATTACAGGCTGGAGCTGAAGCTCCTTGTTCCTTGAGAATTATCATGCAATTCCTCCTTCACGAAGGGGCCAGAAACAGGGTAGACCGTTATGGTCTTGTTGACATTTATCTCAGTGGTTTTATCTTCTTTTTTTTTTGTTTTTTTTTTTAATTTATTTATTTATTTATTTGTTTGTTTGTTTATTTGTTTATTTATTATTATTAGTTATATTTGACATCATTTGTAGTCCCCAGGGAGTACCCACCACCATTTTACCCGTGCACCATCACCTCAGTCCCTTGTGCACCCT
>JAGFMF010011799.1:1355093-1379305 GCA_019455555.1 Galemys pyrenaicus | reverse complement strand
TTGTTTCACTGAGTATAATTCCTTCTAGTTCCATCCATGTTTCTATAAATGCCCCTAATTTCTCATTTCTGATTGCTGAATAATATTCCATTGTGTATCCCAATGGTTTTATAATAGCCCTAACTTTGGAGGTAAGATATCCAGATCAATTGTCCTAATGGACTATGGGTAAGTCACCTACCCATTTGGGTCTTTTTAGTCATCTGTAAAATAATGAGGGCTGATACCATGTAACCTTAAAGATACTCTCCAGTTTTGGAATTCTCCAACTTTCTAATAAATTCTATTTGGTATTTATGCATTAATTATAAATCTATAATCCAGATATGATATTTTAAAATTGAATGTCAACATCACTCAGTAATCCTAGAAATACAATTTTAGTTTCAATAGGAAATCTTCTTTCTCTCCTATAAATAACCAAGATTAAAAGAGATAATATTTCCATGGGGACATGGAGCACAGCAAGACACAGTACACTTCAATTCACAGCCACTGACCATGCTAGCACTTCCCAAATCATAATTCTAGAAATCCTTTCTTTTCTCCTAAATTCACCATGACATTTATACCCTAGAAGTGTACAATGTCTTTTGTAATGTTTTTTATGCATTTGGAATCCAGTCAAGGACCATATATTATATTTAATTATCAGTTCTCTTTAGTAGTTTTTAATCTAGAGCAGTTTCCCTGCTTAATCTAGATCAGTCTTTTAAAATTTTTCATAACATCAATACATTGAGAAGTCCACATTGGTTATCTTGTAGAGTATCAAACAAACTATTTATGTGAATATTTCCACATGTCCAGATGCAGATTTATCATTTTGGGGAAAAAAAAACCCTACCTAAGTGATGTTCATCCTATTACTTCTTTAAAATACTTTTTAATATTTTAATATGTAATCAAATATTTAAGAAGTATATGAGGTAGAAAGGGAAGATGTTCCAAAATTTCACACGCCTAGTTTATCAGCATTTATATATCAGTATATTATAATATAGTATATACTGTACTATATCTATAGTATAATATATAATAGTATAATATTTTTTCTTTGCATATAACAAAAATAAATTATTTTCTGTATCATTTTTGTAACTTGCTCTTTTTACTTGTTGCTGTATCTCCAAACACCATCTGTGCCGGTACATATAGATCTATCTTGTTCTTTTTAGTGGTTTGTCTCAAGTTTATAGCTTTAGAAACCACGCTGCAATTACTATCCACATACATTTGTCTTTGTGTCCTTACGTGTTTCTATAGGTTACGTTCCTAGAAGTAAAATTTCTGAGTCAACTTTAAGATTGCAGAACTGCCACCACAGAACATTCCCTTGATTTCCATGCTTACCGACTACGTGTGAGAATGACCCCACACTTCGCATGCTGGTATTACCGCTCTTTTTAATCTTTGCCAGTTGGAAGTCAAAATTGTTCTCTCATTACCTGAATTTTTAAAGAGTGAGTAACATTGAGTATATTTTTTATGTCTATTTCTTGTAGTTTTGTTCTTTTTCTGAGGTTATCTATATGGATAGATACTACTATCCTACTCTCAGATAGGATTGCTTATTTTTTAAATTGTAGTACTCATTTTTATATTAATTAGTGATTTTATTTTCTGTGTATGTAACAATTATTTGGTGGTTTGTTGGAGCATCTAAGTAACATCCTATAAAATATGTTCTAAAGACTATACCTAACTTAGAAAAAAAACATGTTCAGATTCTTCTCTTTGAAATTTCCATGTAGAGAATAGGGCCAGGGTAAATACTTGATTTACATTTCTATATGTGAATAAAATATAAATTGTTTTTAAATACTTTATATGTATACACGTTATGTGTAACTTTAAAAAAATGCTTTCTTTTGTGGTAATTTTATTTTTAAAAAAACCTATGGAAAGATACTTTAAGGTAAAAATTTCAAACTCCTGGGCTGTAATTGGTTATAAGGTAGAAGCAGAAATTGCTCTGAAGCTAGAAATAGGCTGCAGATATTAAATCCAGTGTCTGCTGGCTGAATTCCCTGCCTCCCCCATCCCTCCGCCCCCACTGACACAGTTTGGAACTTACCTCTGGAAGACCTCGGGAAGGTCTGATTTATTATTATTATTATTATTATTATTTGAAAACCTGTCTTCAGAAGGCAGACTCTATCCTGTTAATCTTCTTCGACCTCAGGCTGCTGGGCTGGGTTCCCGGGTTGCTGTTGGCAGGTTGTGCTGTTGGGTGAACATAGCAGTGCTACATTCCATCTTTAGAGGTCTTTCTGAACAGAAATCACCAGTTTCTTTGTTTTTATGTTGCCTTTCCTATCTCAAAAGTTAGGTTCTTTTTCTCACAATTTGGATCATGTCATTGCACTGCTCATGAGCAAGGTTGTCTGACTTGGTGATTGTGAATTATGTTCTGCATTTTTACAACATTCTCTTTAATTCTCTCTCTTGGTTGACTGATGTGCTGGCTCTATGCCTGGTACAAAAATTAAAGATTAATTAAAGTTAACTGGATGCACCAGTTACAGTGCGGCCAGCTCAATTTAGGACACACCATTAAATATCTAACCTCCCTAAGTGTCATTCTCATGCTTTTGGTTTAAAAGTAATACAATTCTTTCTCATTCAATAATATTGACTTCTCTGAGGGGGAAAAAAAAGAGGAGAAAAAAGTCTCCATGTTTTGATACCCCAGAGCTGGATTTGTCAGCAAACTGGAAGACTACATTCACGCTCCAGTGATAAAACATTTTCATGAGTTGCTTAGAGCAAGTTAGAATACATTTCCTCAGAATTTGATTTCTCACATGTAGGTGGTCCGTGAAAGCAAAAGTAAGATATCCACCCTCAGCTCCCAGCACAGCCAAGAAACAGGAAGTAGAAAAATAAAGGCATGGAAACAAGAAATAGAAAATAGGGAAACAAACTCACTTTCTCCTTGTCAGACTATGAAATCTACTCATAATGGCAGTGGGCAGAGATATGTAAAGTCTCCTAAAGGGGCAAAAAGTAGTTAATACCCTATGCTTTAAGGTTTGACTACTGCCCATCAAGCACAAACATACTCAAAGCAAAAAGCACAGCCACACAGGAAACTCAGAAACTTACATAGCAGCTGTTTTGTTTGTTACATAATATAGACATTAGTTTTGTTGCTATTCTTTCCACCTGCATCCCCTCCCCCCCATAGGAAATATTCAGTGGAATAAAAATATTTTCCTTTTCATCTTTTTTAAGGGCTTTAATCATTAACAGTAGATCTGCTTCAAAACTGATTAAACACAGTTATCTGTGCTTATGTGTGTTTATGTTTGACTTATGTGACTTGGTTGAGACAGAACCTCTTTTACCTGTTCAGTTTGTAAAGCTACAGCTGAAATATTCTGATAAGAAAAAAAAACAGGAAGCAGCTCTACAAATAAACAAAGGTAAATTCAGGGTGGAATCAAAACTTTTCCTTCATAGAAAATAAATTAACAATATCTGTTTTCTTTTGAGCAGGGAAGAACTGGCACAGAATATGGTTTATTGCTCCACTGATACATTCATTTAAATTAGTTCTTCCATATAAAACATACTGATGATCGTATTTTCTCATTCAATTCCTCAGCAGCTGTCCAACAAACTAGGCTTTATAAACAAAAGTTGAGAAAAGTATTTCTGCTGCTTCATGGACACACCCATAACAACTGGTACAATGATCTCCCCTACGCCCTGTGTCCTACTTCCACACTTCTCTGTCATGCCCAGCAAACAGTCAGCAATCAAATACATGTTGGTTTGATTGTACCATAGACTATTCACCCCAGCTAAGCATCTGTGTAAGGGGTATCATTTAGCTATTAACTTTTAAAGGCTAGGGATTTTGAGTGAATTTTGACAATCAGAATCAGATTTGGGGTTCCCCTACCTCCACCAGATGGGGTGCAGGGAGTACAGCACTCCTCATTCTTCTGATTTCAGTGATTGTGCCAAGAATATTCAATTTGCTTTTCATACTTTGCTGAGGAATTTAAATAGCTCAGATGTTTAACTCTTGAAAAAAGTGGTTGCTAGTCACACATAGCAACTACTTCCTTTAAGAAATGTCACAAGGATGTTTATAGTTTAATGCTGGGCTTGTTCGGTACAGCATGTAAACTAACTTACATATTTACATCCTGCATCTAACATGGTCTTAAAAACAAAGGTACCATTCAAAAGCCAACCAAAGCAGGACCCTCATGGGCAACACATGGTCCTGCTTTTCCTCACTCTGGCATCTTTTGTGTGAAAACTGTCCCATTCCTATGATACAGTGCATGCATGTGATCCGACCATCAAACATGGATAAAATGTGGCAGCGTGCCTCTCCATGACGACCCATAGAACTCGAAGCCATTAAGCATAAACGGAAGGGAGTGCTAATGCAGATGCTGGGGCGGAAGCCATGGTCATGGGGACAGGATGGTCACCATGCATGGATCGTGGAAAATAGCTGTGCAATACACATCACAGTGATGCCAGTGAAGTTCTTGAGCCCATCCCTAAAACCATACTTGAACACTCACATTGAAAAGCATTGGGGTTGAATGAATGAATTCTGAAATGAGAATAACTTTAGATAGGTCTACTACTCTCCAGAACCCCCATTCTGACAAAACCTTTTCAACTGCTGATTGCATCTGAAATAGCATTACTTTTTGAGCTTAAGGCTTTCTTAAGCCTTTTTAAATGATATATGCATGCCATTGTTAGTTATTTGTACCTTAGTGTGAATAAGGAATAGAATGTTCCTGAGATAAAGTGTGTGTATAGAACAAGAGGACATAGGAAGTACCCACTTGCAGTGGTCCCTTGAGGAGAGGATACTACCGGAGTTGAGGAACTGGGGACCTGATGGTTTTGCTATGTTTTGCTAATGGCCTCCCTGGCACCTTAGCCTTCACTCCCTGGGAGAGTGCTGGTATCTAAGTGCCTGCTGATGATCCCCTTGCAAAGTTGAAGGTACCAGGGAGGGAGTTAACTTGGGTGCTGTCTGAAACAGGAAGGTGATATGAATCAGGAAAAAAAAAATGGGGGTCTTGTGGTTGGGAAACCCTTTTGTAGCTCTTTGTGCCTTCTAAATCCTTTCTATGTGATCAAGTCTCCAAAAAGGGACCATCCTCTTTAGATATTTAAAAAATTAACATTTAAAGTCAATTCCCCAACCCGGCCCAGTTCTGAGAGCCTGCCCAGGCACAGGACTGCAGAAACTCCTCCAGAGGCAGGAATGGCAATCAGGGATCTCAGGAAAGGGGTCGACATCCCTTCCCCACCCTTCACTCGTGGCCACCACTGCATCTCCACTCAGAGATTTAAGATTTGTTGTGTACCTTTCTGAGTGGATCTCAAAGCCCTTTACAGAGAAAAATGAGGGTTATCCCAGGACAGAACTCTTAGTTTGTATTCATCAGATTACACTTGGCCAAAGCAACAGTCGCAGTTGGAAGCAAAAACAGGCTTCAGGCTTCCTAAGAAGTCTGGTGGGGATTTTGAAATCACAGGATGACTCTGGAGCACAAAGCAAGTACCAAAGTAGCTCAAAAATGTGGCAGAGGTATGTTTCCTTGTGCCACACACTGCACATGATGTTCCTTTAGTCTAATGGGCCAGGCGGTGGTGGCGGGCAGGTATAAGAATAAAGATAATAGCAACAACTACCATTTACATAACATTCCCTGTGTGGCCGGCACTGTTCTAAGACGTGCATATAAACTGATAACCACCCATAAAATAGCTACTATTAGTATTCCCCCCACTTGACAGATGAGGAAACTGAGGCACAGAGCTGTTAAGTATCTTGCCAAAGGACAAACAATTACAATAGAACTAAGTATATTTAAAATCATCACAATAACTTCTGCTGCTTTGCCTTGGTTTTACAGGGAAGGAAACGGAGGCTCCAGAGCATAAAGTGACTTCTCTAAGGCTAAACAGTGCTGAAGGGGTGACATGGTCCACCCCTACAAGAGTACACTAGAGAGACCCATATGCATGGCCAAAGAGGCACATCAAGTTAAAAGTTAAATAAACTATGGCCTCTTACTTTGGAAAAGTTACTTTTTAACAACCTGCTAGGTCACATTCAAGTTTAGAACTTTTAGATTTCTTAGTCTGAGACTGAAGAGGTAGCATACAGAGAGTCAGACTTTAGCTCCTGGCCAGGTGCCCTTCTCTTCAACACCCCTAAGGCTCATTTCCAGTCACTCCAGCATGTATTGTTCAGCTCTCATCAACTCTCTCTTCAAACAGCTGTCCCAAGGCTATCCTTGAATTGACAGGATGCACATCAGGGGAGGACACCCTGACGAGGTCCTACAAGCAGGCTGAGGGAGAGCAAAGAGGGAATTCTGTTGTCTCAGTCTCTGGAGCGTGGTTTAGAGGGGAGAGGTGGGCCTTTGGGCACAAGTTCACCTGGTGGACTCTTCACTCCGTGGTATGGAGCCTCACTGAGGGTGGCCAGAGGAGGACCCTCCAGAGTTCATGGCCCAGCGCAGGGGCCCCTCTTGTCTGGGTGTGAGAACAAATAGCACTGGTGGTGGTAGCGGGCCTTTAAATATATCTGCCTGACCTCGATGTCCTTACCCTACAGAAATATCACTCATGCCACACCTTAGCTTCCGCCCCCAGTTTTCAAGTCCCTGGGACTTGAGATGGTAGAGGGAATACCAAGCGAAGGAGGGAATCCCGAGTTGGGGCACAGTGAGTGAGGGGGAGGGACTCCAAGAGCTTCCCCATCACCCTCTTTCCATTGGGTTCTGTCTCTGGGCCTTGGCCAGGGCTACATAAACACTGCCCAGAGCAAATACAAGTCATGACCGCGCCTTTTCCTAATTTGCTGACACAAAGCAGGCAGAGCATAAGAATCACTTTAAAAATGATTCTTTCAAAAATTGTTATTTGTCTCCTGCCTGGAAGTGAAGACTTCTGAAAAATAAGCTTGCTTACACGAAAACATTTTTTTTCCTTCAGACTTTAGGGACAGCCAAGGGGCCTGCCTGCCTAGCCAACTCCAGCTACTGTACTTACTTCCTGGCACCTGGCTCCTTATTTATATAGGAGGGATCCTGTCAATCTGTCCAGGATTCTAAATTTAGTTTCCATACCTAGATGCAATTTCCTGTGTAAGCTGTCATAATTAAAATTTTCCACAGGCTTATTTTTGTAGTATTGATGCTCAAATGTCATCATTAAAAGTGTCATGCTTCTCTTTTTAAAGAATCACACTACCATCACGACTAACCAATGGCTAGCAAGTCCCTGGCAGTCAGCGAAAGCTCCCAGCAGTGACCTGAAGGCTTCAAGGCACACTCGCAAGGGCTGGGGTCGTTTGCACCTTCCCACTGTGGTAGAGGAGTGACATATCCCTCCTGTCCTAATACCAGAACACTTGTATCCTCATGCTGGGCCCTCCAAAACTCACCCAAACCAGTGTAAACAAAGGCTTAGTGATTTGTCCTGAGGAACAGGCCAGACAGGGGCAGAGAATGGATTAGATCTCATTAGGGAACAGGAACAAAAACAGGAAAGCTCTCAGGAACTGAGATCCCATCACGAGTTTTTGTATCTCTTCATTTTCCCTGAGGTTCACTTTCCCCCACTCGTTTGCATCCCACATTCCCTCATTTGAAGCTCTGGCTTAACTGTGTTTAAATTACAAATCGAAGGCATCTGATTGGCCCAGCTTGACTTGGGTGTCTATATCTGGTACTATCAGCTGTGGCTCAAAAGGCTTGCCGCTGCTAGCCTGCCCTTTGCTACTGGGGTGCATGGAGTGAGAAGTGCCCATCTAAAAGGGGCCTCCCTGGTGGCGCAGGGGTTAAAGTCTCAGCCTGTCAATTTAAGGTCAGTCACTGGGGCATGAGTTCAATCCCCGGCCAGGGAGCTGAGCCACATATGGTGCAGCAGACATCTTTTGTCTCACCCAGCAGTGTATTTCAGTCGATCTGCCTGTTCTGCTCCCCACTCTGCCCCTGATCTGCCTGTTCTGTTCCCCACTCTGTCTCTGGTGAATCCTCTCACCTCCTTGTTACTCTGGTCTGTACCCCAGTTCTTGTATGCATAAATAAATTAAAGCTGTAAAAAAATAATAGAAGGAGTTTGGCAAATACCCTAAAGGTAGACCTAGATTCACTATACATATTTAACACTAAAATAGATTGTTTTGTCTTCTTTTTAATGATAAGTAGTTTAAATCAGGTTTTGCATGTGTGCACCTTCAGCACCCTGTTACCAGAAATCATTATCATGCAGTGTATTCATCATCTTATTTTTTATCACTGAAACCTTTTCTGACATTCTGTTATGGAACATTTCATGAAACCCAAACTCAGAAGTAAGCAGAAACATCGTTGAGAATCCAGTATGATTACCACTTAACATTCTGCCTGGCTTGAACCTGTTTGGAACCGCCATAGAAAATGTCTATCAACTTGGTTCACTTTTTAGGCCCTGTGCCTAATCACAGTTCTTATTGCTTTTACTTGATCTGTCTAATATGTAAAACAATAGTCAATTCTACGCTCTGAAAGATCATAAAACTCTCAGTCCCTAAATCCCAGACTGGGATATCTGAGGAATTTTTGGCAGAGCCACCAAGAAACATGGCCAATCTAGATGTTAGAGGAATTACTTGTGTTTCAAGCCAACCAAGAACATTAACACTTCACCCATATTCCAGAGGAATGCAATCATTTTGTACAGTTGGACAGTTTTTTTAAGGGAATGGGCAACATTACTATTATATATTTTAAGAAATGTATATTTGGTTTCCCTGACATTTATATTCATGGAGAACAAAGCATTCATTGCACACTAAATTTTGGGTATGGGGTTGTCTGTGCTGCCAGATTAGTTTTTTCTTTATTTTAAAACATTAGTTTTCTTGCCATGATGACTAGAGATAAGTTCTGTACTAAAATCAAGATGCAAACTAAATTTCATCTATCCCTCTATTATTTACAGTTCACTGGGCATTTGCTATGTCCTGGGCATGACACAAGATGCTAACTATGCAGAGATAAAGACAGTTCTTGTCTTCGTCACATTCACAGTTCAGCAGCAAAGGCAGGTTTTTAAACCAAAAATGGTAGCTTTGAATGCAATGGACTAAGGGTGGAAACTACATAAACTGTTAAGAGAGGAGGTGGGCACAATGGTACATGCCTATAACCCCAGTTATTTGGGAGACTGAGGCAGGAGGATGGCTTGAGCCCTCCTGCCTCAAGTGAAAGTTTAATCAAGTAAAAGTTAGGCACTATACCGGTAAGTTCTGCATCAGTATGGGTGACCTCAGGGGAATGGGGGACCATCAGGCCGTTTAAGGAGGGGGAAACAGGTTGGAAATGGAACAGGTAAGCACCCATGTTGATCAGTATGTTAAGGAAGGACAGTGCAGGAGATCCCAACTTAGTGTGGGTTGGGTGGGTGAGGGTAAACTTGCTGATGAAGAAAGAAGCCTGCGTGGATTTTTAAAGTTTAAAACGGACTTAACCAGGTTGCTGATATGGGAAGGGTGCTCAAGCAGGGGCAGCAGATGACAGATTGTATTGATGAACACTTGTTTTGACTGTCATTTTGGCCAGGGGTAGTATGGGTAGGACTGGAAAGGTTGGCCTAGGATCAGATCACAAAGGGCTTTAGGTCAGGCTGTAGTGTTGGGTCTTTATTCTGGAGTGATCTGGAGTCTTCAGAATAATTTTTTATGGAACATTTTTGTTGAATTGTAAAATATATGCAGAAATGTGCACATATGATAAATGTTCAGTTTGATGAATTTTCATGAACTGAACACAGCTGTGTAGCCAGAAACTCAACCATAATGTATCCAGAACCCCCGGAGCCCCCTCTTGTTTCTTCCAGTTACTACTTCCAAGGGAGACCACTGGCTTGACTTCTAACAGTGGATTTGTTTGCCTGTTTTTGAGCATTGAAAATCTGAGATTTTTAAACACTCAAAAGTATGTGCTCTTCTGTATCTGGCTTCTGTCAATCAGCATTGTATTTCTGAGGACCCTCCATCTGTCACGTGGCAGTGTAGTTCATTCAAGCTCATGGTTGCATAATATCCCATTGTATAAATTTGCCATAATTTATTTATCTATAATTCATTTCTATTATGTATCATCATTTGAGTTCTTTCCAATTTAGGCTATTATGAACCAAGCTGCTATGAATGTTCTTGTAAGTATCTTTTGTATGCATTTCCACTGGATAAAAGCTCTGGAGAGAGATCTCTAGGTCATAAGCTAAGTGTATATTCTGCTTTATTTCCTTCAGCCAATTTTACAAAGTGACTGGACTAACTTAAAGCCCCAAGAGAAGTATCTGAGAGTTCTAGTTGTTCCATTTTCTAGCACTTGATATTGTATGCTTTCATTTTATCATTCTAGTGTGTGAGATCTTGAATGTTAGTCTCCAGAACTGTGAGAAAATAAGTATTTGTTGTTTAAGTGGATCAGACTATGGTATCTAGTTATGGCAGGCCAAACTGACTAATAGAAGAGTGGAATCACATTGTGGCTTTTAATTTGCTAGTTTCTCCTTAAGGTGTTTTAAAGAGAGGGTAGTTATCCTATTTGTATGTTAGCAGAAAGACTAGAAATAAGGGATAAGGTAGGTAAAAATTTCTAAGAGCCTGAACAAATTCAGGCCAGTTGGGTTTGGTAGAAGAAGTCAATGAATGAAAAAGAGCTAGATCATTTAGATGTAGGGAGTAAAGGAGAAAGGTATGGCAATTTAGCTTTTTGTCTAAGAATGGTGCTGAGTCAGATTACAGATTTCAAACCCTGGCCCCCTGACACTATCTATGTGCCCTTGAGTGACTGACATATTTCACCAAACTAATCTTCTCTTACCTCAACTATAAATTAAGGAATTAGCTAAAATAACTTATTTCTAGAGTTATTATGAGGAGAAATGAAACAATGCAAAGTGCCTATTTGGAAAAAAACTAATACAAATGCCAAGTTTATCTGGTTCAGTTATGTTAAAAGTAAAGTTTAAACAAGAGGCTATAATGTATTTATTACTAAAATGTATTCACTTATTTTTATTAAACTTGCAGAAATGAGTTTTTTAAAGTTTCTGACGAGCACTTGTTTTCTATTTTCTTTGTGAACACATATAATTGTGAAATACTATACATCTTGTATCCTTTTTAAATGCAATGGCTTAGTGAATATGAAAATGTACTTTATCAAGGATCATAACAAATTACATCTATATTTTTCTTTGCCTATATTTAACTAGTGAAAAGTAAAGGAGAAAATATACAGAAAGTCCTTAAAGCCAGAGTTAGTTCAGTCCAGACAAGGGATTAGTAAATCAACTCTACCATTAAATAACAAATAACTTTGTTTTGATTTAATCCTGGTGAAAAATGTCAACTAAACAATGCAACCAATTTTCTGAACATCCTTGCTCAGAGTAGTCTTCTCATTACAAGACAAATTCACAATAAAAGGTGAGGAATTTTCAGGACAATTTAACTGTTTATAAGAATGAGAGGTAACTGACAGAAGTGATTTTGAGAATACAGAGCATTAGGTCAGTTAGAATCTTTGTTTTATGGTTAAATACAGAAAATGTGAATATGTACATGTCAGTTACCATAATTAAAAAAGTGGTGTGTATTTCTACATCCTTTGAAATTGGGCTGATTTTGTGTTGTGCGGCAGGAAGGAGGTGGCACAGGAGCAAGGTTCAGGATGGTTCTGGGCAGACAGGTCAAGGAAGGAGAGTCTTGGAGCCCTCGGTGGCCTTTCATGCTTTATTTAGTAGAGGTGGCCAGGTACATGGCAGGCAGGGGGGCCGGGGGGCCGGGAGGCTGGCAGGCCTCCCAGCCCCCAGCGCATCTCACCCTCTCGGCTGCTTCTTCTCTCTCTGCTGCTGTTGCTCCTTGGTTCCGTTGGTTGGTCCTGTTGGTCGGTCCTTGCAGTTCTGGCGTCCTCATGACGCCGCCCATTTAAGCCCGTGTCCCAACTCAGGTGCGCCCACTTGCGCATGCCCACCCTGGAATGCTCGCAGCACCGCAGGTGTCCATCATCACTGGTGGGAGGGTGGAAAGACCTGATCATTCTCTGACCCTACAGTGTCTACTGTTTAATAGTGGAGTGTAAGTTCCAATCCTAAGCTTCCAGAAGCCATGAATGGTTGCTACTTGCTTGGAACTCTGCCCATCTTCCATGTGATTGAATTCAGGTTAGTCTGCTGGGTGAGAGACCAGATGGGCCCAGTCAGCACAGATGTCCCAGCTGAGGAGAGAGATACATGAGGGAGCCCAGCAGGATCAGGCAAGGCTAGCACAGGGCAGCAGGAAGGCCTGACTAATCCCGAGACTTGTGAGGAACAATCCGTGGCTACAGTTGTAGGCCTCTACTTGGGGCATTGTGTTAGCCAGCAATAGAGAGTTTCTACAGCCTCCAAAGACATAAACTGAGTAGCGCATACAAGAGATAATCCACCTGAAAGTGAGAGAATTCTATTTTAGACACATGGAGTTTAAGATAAATAAGAGATGTTCTGTGGAGATGTTGTGAAAAGCAGTCAGATCAGGAGGCAAAGATTTAGAATTCAGCATTGGGTGAGAGTGAAACCCTAGGAATAAATGACTTTTCTTACACGAAGAGAGATTAATTCCTGAAGCCAGTACTCTAAGGAAAATCAACATGTAAGGAATGAGGAGAGAAAGAAGAAAGTGAGAAAGAAGAAAGTAAGAAGGGACAATCAGACATGTAAGTGGAAAACTGGAAGAGAGTGGTATAGTGGAAGAAAGACAAGAAAGTTTAAAACCACATCATTAAGATGGAAAAGCAGGTAAGGGAAGAAATACAAAGCATCTCTGAACATCTATTAATAGATGGCTGTGTGTATGAGGGGCGTGTGAGATGAGCCTGGAAAGACCACAAAGGACCTCAGGTGCTATCCCAAGGGGTCTGGGTTTTATCCTAAAGGATTTTTAGAAAGGAAGTAACTTGATGAGTTTTTTTTTAAGTTCACATTGTAACAATGTGGTGGATGGGCTGACTAACAGTAACCAGAGAGAAGGTAGGGAAGTAAGTTGAGAGACATGCAGAAGAATCCAGGTGAGAAAGGATACAGGCTAAACTGAAGAAATCTGTGAGCATGAAAAGATAGATTCAAGAGAATGTTCGGAGATGGAACTGACCGGCCTTTGCCAGTTTGTACATGGCAGCTCAGAGCATACAGAATGTTGTCAGGCTTAGGCATTTGACTAGATGCTCTGATGGAAGTAAACATAATCTGGAGGAATACCTGACATCACTAACTGGTGACTACAGCATAGAGCTATTTTCCTGTGGCACACCTACATTCTTGTAACATAGAGTCTGCCCTGGAAATACTTACTGAAAACTAGCTCTTAACAGAGTGTCATTGCAGCTATTTTTTAAGAGTGTCTAATGAGTATCTCTGTTCAACTATGAACTATGTCTCTTGGGTTCATCCCCTCTAACCTGCATCAGTTGCTGCTATGGCTCCCACCTGAGCACCCCCACTCTGAGAATCTCCACTCTGTGGGGTCAGCTTACTGGGGTGACTCTTGCCTGTGGACCTCCACTCCAGTCTTGGAAATGGAGCCCTCTCAAGACTCACCAGGTTCACAACTGCTGCCTCAACCTGGCATCCTCCAGAAACACGCCCCTTCTTGCCTTGCCTTTGCAGCTCCGTGTTGCAGTTTGATTGGAACGTGGGTGCTGTATGTCCAACCTTCATGTCACAGCAGCAGTTCCTCCGCTCATGGAACAACTCTAGGCTTCTCTTTATCTCAGATTCAGACTTGGTGATTCTTAGGCTCAAGATCTTTCTTTCCTCCAGTTCAGAACATTCCCCACCACCCACTTCTTGTCCCAAGAGAAACCACTTCACAGGATGATTGATTAGAAACATCCATTCCCTGCTGGGAAATACTCCCATTCTCACCCACTAGCATGTGGTCTTATGCCATTGCTCAAAGGGATGCATTCACTCAAAAGTTCAAGGTTGGCAAATTTCCCATAGGCTGGGCCACTTACTCTCACCCAAGGTTACCTTGCTAAACTGGAATGAATTAAAGGGGCATGGGGGTGAAGGAAGGAGAGAGAGAGAGATTTCAAGTGGGTGGTAGTGGAAACCATGGGCGCAGTCAGCGTGTGCTGTAGCTGGCTCACACAGCTGGGGAGGTGCGTTCCCTGCATTGTTTCCTAACGCCTCAAAGATTGGTGGCTTGAAATCATCTGTATTGAGAGCATTTACACCACATAAATCAGCAAACACTGAAAATCTGTACTTTTTTTTTTATTCCCACCCCAAACCCCAATGTTTAACATTTACCCACATGCCACTGTGGTTGAAGGGGAAATCATCCAGGAAGAGCAAATACAGTGAGAGGAAATGGTCTGAGCAGAAGTTCTAAGGAAGTAATATTTAGCAAGTGACTAGAGAAAGAGGAATTGTAAAATAAACAAGAATAAACATCAAGGATGCAGCTAAAAGTTGTGCTAAAGGAGGCGAGTATCCAAAATTACCCTGTGGTATATGTTTCTCAAGATATCCATAAATAAACAAGGTCAGATTACATGATGGAAACTAACTGATCAAAGGATAGTTATTCTTATTTTTCAAGCTATTTAAACTATCTTGAAAAGCAATTTTAAACAATCAAAAGAACTGCTTCAAGATCAAACCAGTAAGTTAAGTTTAAAAAAAACAGGGTTTTTAAAATTTTAGTTATCTTCACCATTTCAACACTGAATGATACTAACAATTTATTCTTTGATCTATTCAAATTTTCTACCCAACAGGTGGAGTGATCAACAGCAAATCATACTATTTGAAACTAAAAAAGACCTTAAATGTCATTGTAGGGTAAATGGAAAAGTTACCAGGCTTTTCTGTCCTGCTGCCATTGGTGTGATGATGGACACCTGAGGTCCTGCACACATGCCTAAGTGGGCATGCACAAGTGGGTGCCCCTGGGCTTAAACACAGGCGTATAAGGGCAGCGTCAGGAGGCCACCAGCAGCAGAAGAAGAGAAGCAGAAGACAAGCGGAGAGAGAAGAAAAAGAAAGAAGCAGCAGTAGCAGCAGAGACAAGAGGCTTGAGAGCCCAGAGAGTGAAGATGCGCCAGGGGCCAGGAGGCTGGTGAGCCTCCTGGCCCCCCCAGTACCTCTGCCTGCCATGTACCTGGTAACATCTGATAATAAAAGCATAAAAAGTCACCAAGAGTGCCAGGCTCTTCTTTGACCCGTCTGCTCAGAATCATCGAGAACTTGCTCTATGCCCTTCCTGGCACTACAGTCATTGATGCCCTAATTATGCAACTAAGGAAATTAAAGTTAAGAACAGTTAAGTGACACAGCACCACCATGATCCACATGCAGCTGGCTGCCAGTACAGGCTGACTCATGCTGTCTCTAGCCCCTCTCCTGCAGTTTCCACCTTTTCATACAGGCTCTCCAGATGAGTGCGAGATTGAGTTCAGCGGAGATAAATTGTGAAGCAAACACGCCTGAAGTTTTAGCAACTTTAAAAAAGAAAAAGTCAAGTAAAGCAGGGTCACTGAGTCTATTTTCCACTTTGGGATATGGCTCTGATAGTAAACAGTATTTAAGTCCTGACAACCACTGACTGCTATAACTATGTGAAATCACAGGGCCTGGGAGCCATTTGCCTTTCAAGGTGTTTCCAGGAAAAGCCTGTTGGGTGGTCGTTCTTTCACCCCCAAAGCTTGGGACCAACTTTCTTAGCTTGTCCTGAAAAAGACTTGATTACTTGTTGAATCAAAAATTTTTGAATCTGTTTCTGAATTATAGCTATACAATGTTTATTTAAATTATGATAATTTCTATTAGGACTAAGTAGGAAGAATGACTTGGGTGGTGTTGGGGATTCAAATCTATACACTGATATTCTTTTCCATTTAAGCTATTCTGAGGAACTGTGGTTCACAGTATCAATTTACTGAGCAGGCTCATTTCCTGACTGCTGTTCAGAAGCTCAAGACACCCCCACAGCTTTAGGGAGTGTGTGGGTAAAAATTCCACTCCTTTCCCTATCACAGGGGGCAGGACTGCAGTCGGGGGAGGACAACTGCTAATTGAGTTTTCTTACTTTTTGACTTGAGTGGATTATGTGGATGCCCCTGCAGAGCTGAAGTTCCAAATTGGAACCATTATGATTCCTCTTATTGTTTATCTAGAGAGTCGGATGCCCAGTCCCTGTCAACTGCCCTCCAGGAGCCAGTAGGTCCATGAAACGTCCAGAACACTTTATTCTTATTGTTATGTATGACTATAGTCATCCAATGCTCCCTTGGGCCCTAAATTATTAATTTCTTAAAATGACATCTAATGGGTTATATACCACGTGTCAGCCACTTGCCCCCAACCCCTTTTTCCCTTCTTTCAGATGCTGGCTGGCTAATGACCCTTCTGTCCAGAATCTTTCTCTCCTTTTCCCTTTCAGGGTTTCCAATCACTGCTGTTTGCATTCTGCATGTTCTCCACAAGCAGGTTTTCTTCCTTTCATATAAAGTAAGCCATCTAAGGAAATTATTCACATTTCCATTTTCAAAATATATTCTTCTCATGTGGGTGTTATTCCTGAATAAATTGGTTCAGCAGTAATGTGAATAACACTTGATATCATCTGTCTCACTTGGTTTGTTTCATTGTTTCCCCAGTGGACTAAACATTTTTTTTTTTTTGGTTCTTTTATTTGTATCTTTGAATCTTATTCTTTAAGAAAATACTTATTTCTAAAGCACTTACAGTGAAATGAAAGGAAATTATACTTCGTGTTCTATGTACCAAAACTGTGATACTAGCTGTCTTGGTCATTAATTTAAGATAGGATGACTAGTCTTTTTACTGACACATTAAAACTCTTGATCCACCAGTTTCTTCCATGATGCGTTTCTCTCTCTTTTTCTCTCATTGATTTCACATATCTTATCTTTTTCTTATAACTGCATAAAGTATGGGGAAAATTCTAGCTAATATTTCAATGCCGGCTTTTTGAGGTCACCTACACATTACAACACTCTAGTAGAGGACTTTTACAGAAAGCTGTCATTGGCCATATTCACGTTAAGTGGTACAGACTTGAGAAACTTACCAGTGATTATTGGCTGACCATGAACCAGTGATTTAAGTAGTGGTTTCCCATGATGTCGGTGGTGACATTTCTGAAGGACCTTAAAGCAATGAGAGAAATCAGTTCAATATAGGGAGTTTTCATAGTAAAAAGTTTATTCAACGTAAACAACGAAGTTTATGCTTTCCACTTTTTGTTAACTAAATGTTCGTTATGGCACGATGGTGATGATAGTAGATGATAACTTTCTGCCCTAGTATCTTTACTTAGCAAAGTAAAAATAAAATCAGTCTCTCAAAAATTTTCTGGACATGTAGAGATTATTGAAATTTCAGAGTCTAGAGATTGAAGAGTTACTGCTTTGCGTTCTTCTGTTTGCTTACCACTTCCCCCAACACACCCTCTGTCCTCCTCCCTGTCCCAATGGCATTTACTATTCCCAATTCAATTCAGAAATTCAAGGTCATGCCTGAACTGGCGTCCTCTTCCTTCCCAGTTACCATGCATGCTTTTTGTGGTAATCACCCCTGGGTTTTATGGGAAAATTGAACTCCAGAAATGCATTTGTGCAGTCTCAATACATTCATTAACAATTTGTTGACAATCTAGTTAGTGGAACCGCAGTGACTAAGACAAATCCTAGCTCCCTCCAAGTTCATTTTCTGTTGTAGTTGGGGCAGAGCTATGGGGGAGGAGGAAATTAACAAGTTAAAGAATTCAATACAGTGATAAATATGAGGTAATGGAGGTTTAGACCCTCCATGACTGCCAGAATGACTGGTGGTTGTGCTGGGGAATGTGCGGCTTCTTTTGACAGGAGACAGCTCCAAGAAGGAATGATGTCTGCTCTGAGATCTGAGTGACAGTGAGGCGCTCTCCATGAGATGATTAGAGGAAGATTATTCAGGTCTTCTAAGGAACAGCATCAGCAAAGGTCCTGACATAGAAATTGCTCTTTTGGGAGATAGGGATGTGGCGTGAGAGGACAGAATCAAAAACACTGTTCTGAACATATTAAGTTTAATTATTGACATTCAGATGGAGTTTACATATGCAGCTGGCTATATTAGCTCTGAGTTCAGGCAAGAGATTAAGTCTAGCATGTGGATGATGCAATTTAAAACAGGTAGTGAGTGAAAAGATAGGGCCCTATGTGAATTGACACAGGAATCAAGGATGAACGATCAGCATAGAAAAATGAAGAAGGAGCTGCTAGAGCAAAAAAAAAAAAAATACAGGGAAATTTAGATGAAAATATTGCAAAAATGAAGGCCAACTGTGCCAAAATACATTATTTGATTTTTTAACACAAAAAATTTTCATCTCTCTACATCAATAATATTAATAAACCTAGTTGTAATAAATAAAATCATAGCTCCTTTTACTTGATTCAGGCACTGCTTGATTGAAATTAACCCTGGTTCCACACTTGCTGTCCACTGCTCAGCTCTGCTTACTACTTGTGTCTTCCTTCAGAACAGCTTGGGCCCTGGGTTGGAGCACCATGCAAAATCAGTTACATTTCCCAGAGTCTGACAGCAAGTTCACCTGCTGACACAGGGCTCATTCCTAATCACCCTTCCAGTTCTGAAGGCATACTTTTTGCTTATGTTGAGAAAAGAAAATACAGAGATGCTGAGTTGGCTCAAATTCCAAGACAGCTTCATCCCAGCATCCCTCTACCTAATCAATGTAGATTACATTTATTTTGCATAGAAAAGTTTTAATTTCCCATCAACTAGGTTAGTCAACTATCAGATTTCTCACCCCATTCCTTTTTTAGACCTTTGCTGTCTTTAAAGAGTATCTTTTTTTTTTTCTCTGTGGGTTTGAGAAATAGGACATTTAGGCAGACTCACATGGTGTTCCTTGCATTCCTCTTTGATAGAGTGAGGGCTATGAAAATAGTCTGGAAATGGTGGACACCTGCAGAGTATGGCCTTATATTCTTTAGTATCTTCTTCTTTTTTTTTTTTACAAGTTTTTATAAAAAGATTTATTTATGCACATAAGAACTGTGGTGCAGGCCAGAGATGTGTGTGTGGGGAGGGAGGGTGAGAGGATTCACCAGAACCAGAGCGGGGAGCAGAACAGGAAGCTCTACTAAAGTATACTACTAAGGGGAGCAGCGGGTGAGGGTAAGACAGGAGAGGTCTGCTGCACCAGTTGGGTCACCTCGTTGGCCTAGGATCAAACTTTTGCTTCAGTGGCTTCGGATAGCTTCATGGTGCTGAGATTTAATCCTTTGCACCACCAGGGAGACCTCTGTATCTTATTCTTTATTGTCATTCTATTTTTGTATATCATTTGGACAAAAGCATATGATAGAAGAAAAAATATTAGATTGAAAATTAAGAAGACAACTGTGTTCATACTCTGCAAATCAAAATGGCTTGTGTTTCAGAGTCCCTCAAGCAAAAGGGCAGGCCTAGCTGATATATTAACTGCCTGATATATTAAAATATTTTCAAAAGGGTAAAATCATATTTGTTATACATCTATGTGAATACATGTCATAGATTTTATTTATAAAGAGAACACTTAAATATTAGAACTTGTCTAAAGAGCATTAGATGTGTGTGTATGATGTAATAAAGAAATGTTGTAATATTGCCAAGTTAGAGACAAAACTTGTTAATATCCAACAGGATAATAAGCTGTAATTTGTGTGCTTATGTTCTCTGTTGGATAACAAATATTATTTGCATCTTTGACAAAAGTGGTCAAGTTAACCTCTGTACATACAGAGGTGTAAAATCAATGGAAAATCAAGCTCAGCACTGCACTGAATGGTCCAGTAATTTTTTCTCCTTATTTTCAAATGTCAGATAATTTTTTCTGATGATATATATACATATATATGTTATACTGGTTAACTTTTCTTGAAAATTTAATATGTGATGAGTAACACTTAATATTTATTTTCTGTTTGGATGCTCTCCACAACCCTATGTGGTGGACACTGTCATTATCCTCATTTTATAGAAGATTCAGGTTCAGAACAATTAATTAACTGGCCTAAGGTCACACAGGGATGACAGTCAAACTGAAGTCTTATTCCAAAGTCTTTGAACTTCTGCCTATTATTGTTATTAAAGGTCAAAAGAAATAATGAATGAAATTGCTTTTAAAATTGTGGATGTGCCATGAAATGAAAAGCATTATTGTTAAATCTAGGTCATTATTAAAAGAATAAGCACTAAGAGTTACTGTCAGCCAAGTGCATAAGGAGAATTGTTAACTATGGAAAAGGTCTATTTTACTAGGAATGCCTCTGTAAAATTTCCCTTGAATAGGTTCTAATGAACTCAACCTACTTCCCCCCACCTCCTTTTTTTTGAGGTGGGTGTTATTGAGAAGGTTTCTTAGCTCATTTTTGTTTTTTTCCCTCACCTTCATATATGGTATCCGCATTGAAAATCTTCCTCACTCCTCTTTGTTTCCTTTTCTCAGTCTATTAGGAAAGAGCACAATATTAAAAATAGATAGTCCCGAGGCTGCATTTCAGCACCATGATTAACCAAGTGTAAGACTTCAGACAAATTACTTAGCTCATTTTGTCACAGAGTTTGTCCAACTACATCAAAATCCATTGAGGGGATAGGGAGGGTACTCATTTAATATTCATGAGAGGATTCCAAAGAATATGAAATTTCAGGTCCTCACTGTTGAAAGAGTAGTACTGATACCTATCTGGAAGGTAGTTTTGAGAATTGATATCTGGCAAGACATTAGAGACATTAGTTCCTTTTGTTCATCTTCTTTCCAGTGGAGTCTTAATAATTTACCGTTCTTCTGTCCTCTCTCTTGTTATCCCCTCCTCTTCTTTTCCCTCCTCTCTTTTCCCCTGCCCCTTTCTCCTTCCCTTGCTTCTTTTGTCCCAACTTCTACTCCTTTCTTCTCTCCTTCCTATCCTGTCTTTCCCCCCTCCTCTTGTCCCCTTCCCTTCCATTATCTCCTGAACCTTCCCTTCTTTTTAATTCCCTACCCCTTCCCCCCTCTCTCACAAGGACCCTAAGGCCCTAAAATATGAAAAAGTGAGACTTTGTCTTCACCTTACTAATTTGGAGAAATTATGGACTTTCAATATAGCAGGGACTGGTATGAATTTTCTGTTCCAAATCTTACTGCATCTGTGAGGAAACTGAAACCAAAGATGTTAGACCCAAAGCCACATACTTTGACTTCTGGTCAGGTAGCTCCTAATATACCAGCAAGCTGCCTCTGTGCCTGTGCTGTCATTGTGATGTTATGCTCACTCCTGTCTTTACTTTGCATAACATCAGAGCAATGGGAGAAATAAGGCAGAGGATTGCTGCTGTAGTTTCTTTGTGAAGACTGAGGTCTTCTAATCATTGAGATCACAAAGAAAGTGTGCCTTGGTGCATAAAACAAAAGTGTCCAACCAACCCCAAAGGTCAAACTCCACCATCAAACGTGCAGCATTGTCCTTAGTCAGGAACACCCTGAACAAACTGCAAGGAAACTCGTCTGTGGTCATTTCCACAGAGAATTACAGTTTTTATACTTTGCTCAACAACAAAATGGTGTCCTGAGGAGATAAGACTGGTAAGGAAGAGAGATAATGAACTTGTTGAAGGCAGTTGGTACAGCACCACACTAACGGTGCTTCCTGCGAGTGCCTTAGTGGAAAAATGAAAACGCATCACCAGATTTCCTTTGCCTGTGTATGTTAGTCCAGGAAGGTGTGCTTCCTGCCCTGCCCCAGAGTGTCCTCACACAAGAGACAGACTCCTGGCGCTGGACCAGTGACCTGCACGGGAAACTGGGAGGTGGGACCTAAGATGGCCCTCACCTCAGGGATGAGGACGCTGGCGTTGAGAGCCCGATTGAGCAAGCTACATATTCTGTAGATAGAGTCTCTGGTTTTATGAGTCTTTGTTTAATATCCTTGTCTTATTTCTGAACTTAATAGAGTGTTTATTTCTCTCAGTCAGCAGCACAGGATGGGGGTGGGGAGAAGAGGGAAGGGGTGTGGAAGGGTGAGGCAGTATCCTTAATGGGGACAAGCCATGAATAGGTGTTGCTTCTGCTTATCCAGGCCTAGGGAGGACAGCAGGGGGTTAGGAGGTTTCTGTAAGGCACGGTGAAGAATAAGCAAGTGTGTAGACACAGAAAGCAGATGAAAATATTCAGGATTACATAGTGGTAGCTGTTGCACAACATTGTGAATTTACTAAATAGACACATTTTATACTTTGAGTGGGCAATTCATAGTATATGTATTATATTTCAATTAAAAAAGAGGCAAAGGTGAATTTTTTGAACAATACTCTGGACCATCCTGCTGAGGTATATTAAATGTTTTCATAAACTTCATGATTTTCATTTTTATGGCATAATGATGATCCACTGACTGGTAATTCGTATAGTTCCAATTAGTAATTTAAGGATGTTCCATTTTGTGCTATTTTTTTTTTTTGCTGTTCTAACCCTATTTTTAACATTTATTTATATATATTTGACATCCTGTGTAGTCCCTGCAGAATTTCCACCACCAATTCACCCATACACTGTCCCCTTAGTCCTTTGTGCTCTTTCTACCCTCATTTTAATCCCTCCTTTCCCCCCTCCCCTGTAAAATGTCTCTGAATTATTGTTGTCTATTTTGTTTTGTTGTGTTGTTTTTCTTTTTTTTATTGTTATTTCCCTTATTTGGTCCCCTTATATTCCTCCTAGGGGAGGAACCATCTGGTATTTTTCTTTTTCCTTCTGACTTATTTCACTGAGCATAATCCCTTCTAGCTCCATCCATATTGCTGCAAATGGCATTAGTTTATCTTTTTTGATTACTGAATAGTATTCCATGCAATAAAGCTTCCTTCCACTCTGCCAGTCTTAGTTTTCCACAGGGATTCCAGGATTCCCTCCTGTAATCTCCATTCCTACTGTATCAGAATACTCATTGTCCTTATTTTAATTCTCTGTGCCTTTTCTTCTGTAGTTTCCCCATGTCCGCTCACTAAGCCTTTCTCATTCCTGTTTGCTCTCTGCTTTCAAACCACATGCATGCTCATCATAAAATCTAGCTCTTCTGACTTCATCAGTGTTTCCATTGCTGGACTCACTGCTCTATTTTGTAGAGTATTTATTTACCTGACTCCTTTGCCAGATTGTGAGCCCCCTGAGGTCAGGTAGTGCCTTATTAATTTCTGATTCCCAGTTGCCTCTGTTTGGCAGGTGGAAGGGGTAAAATATATGTTAATTGAATTTAATTGAATTGCTAGGACTCTGAACAGTGCTGACTGTATCTCTTTGCTTCTGTTGAGTTATTCTCCGTAGTGCTAATTGCAAAAACTACCGTTAGTGGGTCAAAAGGCACGGGTGTTTCTCCATGCTTGTTACAGTGCTTTCTCAAAGGTGGCACTAATTTGTGGTGCCACCTACTATGAATAAGTGTACCAATATAACTGTCACCTTGCCAACCCATCATTTTAAAAAATGCTAATTTAGTAGGTGTCAAATAACATTTTATGGTTGTTTTAATTTGCATTTCTTTGATTACCACCAGTGCTGAACATTTTCTCAGGTGTTTACTGTTTCTGATTCTCCTTAGGGGACTTGCTTGTTCATATTCTTTGTCAATCTATCAGTGATGAAATACTCTGACTACTTTAGAATAAGCTCCTTTTATATTTTATTGATCCTCCCTGTACTCTGTCATGTTTCATGTATACATTTCATGTTCTGTATTTTATTTTATTATGTTTTTGCTGCTTTTCACTGCACAGAAGTTTAAATTTTATATGTATTTTATATATGTGTTAAGTCTCTTTTTTCTTTACAACTCTTCATAAAGTTCAAAGAAAAAATTCTTTCTCGTAGATCTGCTAAATCTTTTATTCAATGTTCTTTTCTCACAATAAAAAAATTCATGAATCCATCTACAGTATATTGAATACTCTGTTATTTTTAAAGTTGAATCACTAACCCCAATATTTCTTTTTTTTTTATTACATTGAATTGCATTTGACAACGTTTGTTTTCCCCAGTGGGTTCCCACCACCATTTCACCCGTGCACCGTCACCTCAGTCCCTTGTGCTCTTTACATCTCATCACCGTCTTTGCCCTCCC
>JAGFMF010011799.1:1311246-1353745 GCA_019455555.1 Galemys pyrenaicus | reverse complement strand
ATCTGCCTGTTCTGCTCCCCGCTCTCTGTGGTGAATCCTCTCACCCCCCACACCTCTGGCCTGTACCCCAGTGCTTGTGTGCATAAATAAATAAAATCTAAAAAAAAAATAAATAAAATAAAGGGGGTGGTTGACTTATGTATGAAAATATTTCTCAAGTAAGTTGCTTACTAAGTTTAGGTATTAGCTAGCCCTGAGAGGGCAGTCGCTTCCCAACCAGCAAGATTTTTAAGATGTCAGAACATAAAAAAATACAGAAAATGACAAAAAAAAACCAAAAAACAAAAAAACAACCATTAATGTAGTAGCTGTTGGCATCATTTCAGTGTCTCAATATGTTGTGGTTGAAGACTGAAATTCTCTTGGTCTTTCCCTTATGTTACATCCTGATTCCAAGATGGTCACTGAATATCAAGCGATCACATCTGTATTTAAATCAGGAAAGGTGTATACAAAGTGGGAAAGAAGGACAATGAGACCCACACCTGCTCTTTTATCTGGAATACAAGAATTTTCAAAGAACCTACTGGGATGTGTCATGCCGCCATATCTAGCAGTAATGGTGACTGGGAACATATTCAGTCCTTCCTGCTTCTAGAGTAGAAGACAGCAAGGGGAAAAGGTGGTGGAAAATACCATTGAACCAACTAACTAGAAGTGTCTGCCACAAACCTTCTTTCTCTCCTTATGTTGTTAGGGGGGAAAATTGTAATCGATACAGTAATATTTATACTTTGTAACAGCTACTTTTTTTTCCTCAAAAATGTACTTGTAAATTGCTAAGTTTCTTTTTTGGCTTCATTAAACTACGATCTAGTTAACACATTATTTTACCATTATTATAAAGTAGGTTTCAATGGAAGATATTGGTAGAAATTTTTTTCCATTTCATATTCCCTGTTGACATTCTTATTATTTTTACACATACATTTTAGAATAACTTCGCAAAATTGAAAATAATTATTGGACTTTAGATCAGAATAGTATTAAATCTATAAATTTAATTAAATTCAAATCCCAATGGTTGGTATAGACATTTAAATCTTTCCATCTTTAGAATGGCTCTATTTCTCCATTTATTTGCTCAATCTTATAATTTTTAAAATATTCTAACAAAGTTTTCTTTTTAAAAGTCACATACAGCTTCTAATCATTTTAAATTTGGAAATTTGTGTGTTTAATATCTGTGTGGTTATAAAAGATGGATTTTTTCACTATGTTACCTAGCTGGTAATTACAGGAATGGAGAAGTTGTTCTGTATTTTATATTTGTCTTAGAAATCAAACTACCTCATTTCAGGTTGAATCTATAACCTTATAAGTGATAGATCTGGGACTTGCCTACCTACTCATTCATCAGATCTTCTGTATCAGTTAGGCTGAGTTTGATTTGTAAGTAACATAAAACTCAAATCAAATTGCTTTAGATGAGGGAGACATCAGTGAGGTTATTTTGTCAGCTCTTCCAGGTAACAAAGATTTCAATCTTTTGAGCTCTTTTCTGAACAATACGGCCTTCCTGCTAAGGTTGGTGGGCCGCATGGTGATTGAATAACTCACAGTAGCTTTAAGCCCGTGAACCCTCTTATTTATATTAATTAAAGACTGTTTTTTCCCAGACCTCCCCACTTCCCTCTTTTCCATATTTTTTCTAGTCTCATTCTCCCAGCTTAAGTCCTTGCTCCCCCTGAACCAGTAACCATGGCTGGGGGTAATGAAATTATGCTATTTAATTTACACTTTAGTTGGAGATGGTGGAATTCCTCCCGCCCACACACACACCCCGCTGCTCTAAAAAGCCCGTGGGTTTAGCGTAGAAGGCATGGGTATCTCCATACTCCACTTCCACCACAAGTCAGGTGAACTGAACGCTTCGCATGCAACCATAACATCAGCACTTCCTAGACGTCACCTTTTCCAGGAGCCCTGCCCTAAGTGCAGGCTCCACGTTCCTCTTTGAGTCCCTCCATCATGAGGATCATGCCACAGGAGATCTGCTTACTTAGACACTAGGAGAAAAACGGAGGGCACTCGGTTTGACGTCTGAACTGTAAGACTTCAGGAAGGAAGGGCCATAGAATGGTCTGCAGGGCATACCCTGGACCCGGAGCCTGTCCCTGGCTGAGAGAATAGGGATAGAGTATGGCGAGGAGAGAAGCTTAAGTCTTGCTACTGTAGAATATGTTTATGGGGACTTTTGGGGAGGAATTTTATGTATTGTGAAGTATAAACTCCTCCCCCTATGCATTCTTCATTAAAACATCCTTTCTTCCTGGCCTACAAGTGTGCATTCATTTTAGAAGGATGAAGAGAAGTGCAGATGCTTGTGTTCTGCGTAGCCTAAGATTATTGGTTCTTTCCCAAATTCTATAGCTAGTCTACAAACACTAAACACATCAACTAATACTCATCAAATACTTATATTTATTGAGTATTCTCTTTGGGTATGGCCTTTGGTAAGAACTTCATATATATTAACCTGCTTTAATTTTAATCCTCCCCCTCCCCCCCCCCCACACTGTAAATATCCAAATGCCAGCTACTCCTCTAGAATATTCAACATGCACTATACCCAACGTCACGTCTCATCACTCACAGGCCCCAAAATCTAAACAGAGCAAGATAGAGCCTTTTTCTGGTGCTATTTGCCTCTCCATTCTTTAGAGATACACAACTCAGCTGTTCTAATAAGATTGGCTAGAATGTGACTGGCAATTTACATTTAATAGTGAAATGTGATGAATTCACAGTTGTTGCAGCAATGCAGACCCCATGACCCTAGGGGCAGGCAGAGGCTGAGCCTGTGGTCGATAGTGATGGGAAAAGTTAAGGGTGCATTTGTGAGTGCCAGGGATCAGTTGGCTTTATTTTCTGGCAGAATCTATTCCTGGAACCGCTGAAAGTACAGAGGACTAAATTCAGACTCCTGGACACGACTCAAAAATTGCCTGGTGGAGAGAAGGGAGAAAGGGAATTTTTTCCTGTTCATATAGATCCTCTGGGCATAGTAACATTTTGGGAAGCTAGTTTTGTAATTTCTACAATAGGAATAATAATATCCGATCCCTCATCTCTCATAGGAGTATTTGAGAGTTTAATAAAGTGATGTTGAGAATTTCTGTGGAAATTTGCAACAGATACACAAATTATTTCAATAACTAAATACATATTCACTCCATGTATACTCTGAAGAGCTGAAGGAAAAATAACACTGACTCATTTAATTTCTGCATGAATTTCATCTTTGTTGTTACTAAAATCTCCATAATAACACATTCATAATTCTGCCTGTATATATAATATAAAAAGTGCACGCTTGTAATTATGGATGCTCTTAGGTATAGAATCATGTGCTTATAGCTATTCTTAATTCCTTAAATTTCATCTGTTCAGCAAACATAAAATGATCAAATTGACAATATTATAATACTGTCAAGTGAAGCTGTCATTTGCTTTGGAAATCAAAAAGACTCAAAGCTTAAAACGACTGGTAAAGAAATAAGGTGATAAAAAACGTTGACTTTAAGAATTTCAAATCGCCTAACTAAAGTAACTCCATTGTGCAGAAGAGAAGTATTTTAATAAAAAGCAATAGATGTTATCAAGAGTGATGATGATAATGAATGTTCCTGTTTTAATGGCTTAAATGGAACTAGATTCAATTATCTGAAATAGATTACCTGACATGGAATGCTTAAGTTTCTAACCATAAACTTTGCTGTAACTAAGTGGGAGACCTGTGTGTTCTGTTCTGAGCCTTGCCACTAATTTGGTGAGTGACCTTGAGAAAGTCACCCAATCTTGCTGATCTTATTTGTTTTCTTATCTGTTAAGGGGCGAGAAAGGAGTAATAAATCTCTACAGTCCTTCCAGCTCTAAAACATTGTGATTCCTTTCAATCATTTCCAGAAAACTTCATGCTTATCTTTGGAACACTGCTAAGCAACAGACTGAAATGAGAGCTAAAAATTCAATGAGACTCACTAAGATTACAATAATAGCTAAGTCTGACATCATTGCATGATTACACTGTACCAGACTATGTGCCTCACACTCTGCATTTTTTATCCTTCAACTCCTCAGAACAACCTCAGGACTACTCACCCATACAACAAAACAAGGAATTATAGCAACTTGTGGAGCTTCCAGCTAACAGTCAACTGGTCTTTACTTATATAAAGACATCTGAGTCCTCTCCCTGTCACTTTGGCATAATCCAGGGAGAGAGGGCTGGTGGGATGCTTTCCATGGCTTTTTACTCATCGTGGGCACTTGAGAGCTTCAGGGCAAAGTTGCAGGTCAAGTCTTAGTCTTCATCTTACTAAATATTTGGTAGCGCTTGACGCTACTTAATTGAAGCAGTTTCCTCATCTGGCTTCCAGGATTCTGAACCCACTGGTTATCTTTCCTCCTCTCTGCCCACTCCTTTGTAGTGCCCTTGCTGTATCCTCCTCATCTTCGCAGTCTCCACTTGTTGAAGTTCCTATTCTTTTCTCCACTTGCATTCACTTCTTTGGTGATCTCATCCAGACATGTTACTTGAAATACAACCAATAGATTGATGATTCTAAAACAAAACCTCCAATCTGATTTTCTGCTCTGAACTTTAGATAAAGTCAATTGCCAACTCAATACCTTCACTTGGACACCTAATCTCAAAAGACCCAAACTTTTTTCTCCTCCAAAACTGCCCTTCCCCAAGTATTCCAAAGTGCAGTAGAAGGCACTACCATTTCACCTAGCCAAAAATCTAGGAGTTATACTGGATTCACCTTTTTTGTTTACATGTCACATTTAATCCATCGACAAGTTCTGTCAGCTTTATCTTGAAAATTTACCTAGAATCTGATAGCTGTCAGCAGCTATCAGCTCCATCTTAGTACAAAACCCTAGCACCTCTCATCTAGACTATTGCAATAACTTCCAAGTGCTCTCAACTTTCATTCTAGCTTCCAGCACCCTGCCCCCAATCTATTCTCCAAACAGCAAACTGATTCCTTTAAAATGTAGATCATTGAAAACCCAACCATGTCCCTCACACTGAGAACACAATCCTAAATTCTTACCTTGACCTATAGGAGCCAGCTTCAAGGTTTCTTTCCAGCCACATCTTTTACCACTGTCTTACCTCACTTACCCACTCCAGCCACAATGGACTTGTTCTTTCTTTCTTTCTTTTTTTTTTTAAAGATTTATTTATTTATGCATACAAGAGCCATACAGGCCAGAGTTGTGGGGGTGAGAGGATCCACCAGTCACAGAGTGGGGAACAGAACAGGCAGATCTACTGAAATACACTGCTGAGGGGAGCAGCAGACGAGGCAGGAGGCATGTCCCTTCCCTGGTTGGGGATGCAGATGCTTCACAGTGCGGCGCTTCACCTGTGGTGCCATCTGGGAGGCTCCTTAGGCTCCTTGTTCTTTTTTTTTCCCATAGGTGAGGAAACCAAGGTCTTCAGATAACTCTTTGAAGTTCCACAACTTTGGTTTTTTGTTTGTTTGTTTTTTGTTTTTTTTAAACATTTTTTAAAAATTTATATATATTTGACATCAATTGTAATCCCCATGTATTCCCTGTATCACCAGTGCAACATCACCTCAGTCCCCCGTGCTCCCGTCTGCCCTCAACCCTCCTTCATATATCTTGTATGCTCAGGTCTCAGGGCCACTTTACTATCTCTTTTATCACTCTAGAAAACCATTCTCTCCAATATTTTTATGTGTCATTCCTTCACTTCACCCAGGTGTCTCCAAACTGCTACATGTGAGTTCCCTCCTCCCGGAAGTTTTATGTGCCCTGACCCTCCTTTTCCTTTTTTCTTAACAGTTAACTATTCCTTTTGGTTTGGTTTTGTTGGTTTTTTTTAAAGTATTTTATTTATTTATTACAATGTTTGCTTTCTTTTATAGGTGTAGTCCCTATGGAATTTCTACCACCAATTCACCTGTGCACATTTATTATGGTCCCTTGTCTTGATTCCAGTTCCTCCCTCTTCCCTGAAGAATGTCTCTTATTTGTAGTTATCTGTTTATTTTTGTTTTGTTTTGTTGTAGGTTTTTTTGTTGTTGTTGTTAATATTGTTATTATCTTTGCCTTGATCCCCTATATTCCTCCCATAAGGGAGACCATCTGGGTTTTTCTATTCCCATCTGCTTTATTTCACTGATCATAATCCCTTCAAACTCCATTCATGTTTCTGGGAATGACTCTAGTTTTCCATCTTTGACTGCTGAGTAGTATTCCACTGTGTATATATACCACATCTTCTTGATCCTATTTTTAGGCATTTGGGTTGATTCCAATTCTTACCTATTAAAAGTAATGCTGAAATAAACATAGGAGTGCATGTATTCTTTTGAATTAATGTTTTGTGTCCTTTGGGTAAATCCCTAGGAGCCGGATTTCTGGGTCATATGGTAACTTCATCTTTAGTAGACTGAGGAACCTCCATACAGTTTTCCATAGAGATCAGACCAGTTTGCATTCCTACCAGCAGTGTAGGAGAGTTCCTTTTTCACCACATCCTCACCAACATTTGTAGTTGCTAGGATTTTTTAATATGTGCCATTCTTACTCATGTAAGGTAGTATCTCATTTTGGTTTTAATTTTCATTTCCATGATTTTAAGGGATGTTGAACACTTCTTCATGTACCTGTTGTCCATTTGCAGTTCTTCTTTGGAGAAGTGTCTTTTAAGTTCTTCTGCCCATTTTTTGACTGGATTGTTTACTTTGTTTCTCTTGTGTCCTGTGAGTTCTTTGTAGATTTCTGTGACCAGTCCCTTATCAGTTGCTTGAAGTGCAAATATTTTTTCCCAATAAGTGGGATATCTCTTTTGCTGTACAGAAGCTCTTTAATTTGATGGAGTCTCATCAGTTTATCTTTTCCTTCACTTACTTTGTTTTAGGTGATGTGTCTTTAAAGATGTTACTGAGATATATGTCATATAGTGTTTGCCTATATTTTCTTCTGTATAGTTTATGGTTTCAGGTCTTACATCTAGTTCTTCCATCCATCTTGAGTTGATACTTGTGTTTGATGAGAGGTAGTAGTCTAGCTTCATTTTTTGCGTGTAGTAGTCCAATTTTTCCAGCACCATGTACTGAAAAAACTGTCTTTGTTCCATTGCCTACTTTTTTTTTGTTCCTTTGTCAAGTATTAGTTGTCTATAGATCTGTGGATTTATTTCTGGTTTTTCTGTTTGATTCCATTGGTCTGTGTATCTGTTTTGTTACAGTACCATGCAGTTTTAATTATTATGGCTTTGTAGTACAGTGTGAAGTCCAGAATTGTGATACTTCCATTCCCCTTTTATTTTAGTCAGGAGAATTTTGGCTATTTGAGGTTTTTTGTGGCTTCCTATGAATTTCATCAATATTTGTTATATTTCTTTGAAGAAAGTCATTGAAATTTTTATTGGAATAGCATTGAATCTGTAAATTGTTTTTGGTATGATGGCCATTTTGATAATGTTAATTCTTCCAGTTCATGAGTAGGGGATGTCTTTCCACTTCTTTGTGTATTCTTCTATTTCTTAAACAGTATTTTATAGTTTTCTTTGTATAGGTCCTTCACTCTTTTTTTAGGTTAGGTATTCCCAAGTAGTTGATTTTTTTTGTTTCAATTATAAAAGGGATAGGTTTTTAAATTTTTTTTTCAGGTTAATTGTTTGCATTTAAGAAGAAGGCTACTGATTTTTATGTGTTGATTTTGTATTCTGCTACTTTACTAAACTGGTTGATTATTTTAATTAGCTTTTCTGTGGAGTTTTTGGGGTTCTCTATGTATATTATCATATCATCTGCAAATAATGATAGTCTTACCCTATGTAGAGTCCTTATGTGTCTTTTTCCTGTCTTATTGCTATGGCTAGGACTTCCAGTATTATATTGAAAGTAGTGCTGAGAATGGACATCCTTGTCTTGTTCCAGATCCTGAGGGAAACACCTTCAGCTTTTCAACCACTGAGAATTATATTGGCTATGGGCATATATATGGCCTTTATTATTTTAAGATATGTGTTTCTAGTCTGAGAATTCAAGGGCCTTAATCACAAATGGATATTGAACTTTGTAGAATGCTTTCTCAGCATCTATGATATGACCATAAGGTTTTTATTTTTCTTTTTATTGATGTGTTAGATTACATTAATTGATTTTTGGATGTTGAACCATCCTGTGTTCCAGGAATATATTCTACTTTGTCATGGTTGAATTATCTTTTTGATGCATTGTTGGAATCTGTTAGCTAGGGTTTTATTCAGGATTTTTTGTGTCTGTGTTCATTAGAGAGATTGGCCAGTTGTTTTCTTTATTGTGTGTTGTCCTTGTTCGGTTTTGGTATTAGTGTAATGTTGGCTTCATAAAATATATTTGGTAGTATCCCTTCCTATTCAATTTTTGAAAGCGTTTGTGTAGCATAGGCACTATTTCTTTTCTGAACATTTAGTAGGATTCATTTGTAAGGCCATCTGGTCCTGGGCTTTTTTGCAGGGGGGGAGGGAGGGTTTTGATTATTGTTTCAATTTCACTGCTTATAATTGGATTGTTAAGGTGTTTATTTTGTCTTTAACTTTGAATGATTGTAAAGTTGTAGAAATTCATCCATCTCTTCTAGATTGTTGAACTTGTTTGCATATAACTGTTCATAGTAGTCTCTGATTATTTTGATTTTTTCTGTGTCTGCTGTGATTGCTTCTCTTTCATTTGTATCCTATTGATTTGAGTTTTCCCATTTTTCCTTTGTCAGCCTGGCTAGGGATTTGTCTATTTTGTTTACTTTTTTGAAGAAACAGTTTTTGGTTTCATTGATCTTTTGGATTGTTTTCTTAACTCTGTTTCATTTATTTCTTTGTTTTTTATTATTTCCTTTCTTATACTGGCTTTTGGGTTTTTTCTGTTGTTGTTGTTCTTTTTCCAGTTCTTTAAGGTGGGGAATTAAGTTGTTCCTTTGAATTCTTTCTTGTTTCTTGATATGTGCTTATATTGCCATATATTTTCCTCTTATAACTGTTTTTGCTGTATCTCCAGATGTTCTGGAGAGTTGTGTCATCATTATCATTCATCTCAAGTTATTTTTTAATTTCTTCTTTGATCTCCTCATTGATCCAGTTATCATCCAGTAGGGTGGGTTTCAATCTCCACGATGTGGAAGTGTTCCTTGTCTTCTTTTCATGGTTCATTTCTAGTTTGGTTCTTTTATGGTCAGAGAAGATAGTTTGTATGATTTCTATCTTAGTGTATCTGCTGATGTTTGTCTTGTGTCCCAGTATGTGATCAATCCTGGAGAATGATCCATGTGCACTTGAAAAAAATGTGCACTCAGATTTTTTTGGATGCAGTGTTCTATAGATATCTGTCAAGCCCATGAGGTCTAGGTCTTTGTTTTGAGCTTTATTATCTTTGTTTATTTTCTGTCTCATTGATCTATCCATTGTTGAGAGTGGTGTGTTGAAGTCTCCTACTACATACATATTTTCTCTGTTTTCAGATATGGTAGTAATTGTCTGATATATTTTGGTGCTCCTTCATTTGATGATAATGTGTTGATGAGTGTTATATTTTTTTCTTTTTTTAAGATCTATTTATGCATACAAGAACTGGGGTACATGCCAGAGTCACGGGAGGTGAGAATCACCAGAAACAGACTGGGGAGCAGAACAGGCAGATGAACCAAAACACACTGCTGAGGGGAGCAGCGTGCCAGGCAGGAGAGGTCTGTCTCGCCATGTGGGTATCCTCCCTGGAGGGGAATCCAGCTGAAGCCGCTGTGCTGCAGATGCTTCACAGTGTGGTGCTCAACCAGCTGCACCACCAGGGAGGCCTTGAGTGTTATATTTTCTTGATGTGTTGTCCCCTTATCATAATGTAGTTACCATTTATGTCTCTTTTTACTATGAAATCTATTTTATCTGATATAAGTATAGCTGTTCCTGCTTTCTTCTTGGGCCATTTGCTTGTAGGATTGTTTTCCAACCTTTTATTTTCAATCTGTGTTTATCTTTTGTGGTTAAATGTGTTTTCTAAAGGCAGCAAAAGGTTGGGTTCTGTTTTTTAATCCAGCCTGCTACTCTGTGTCTTTTAATTGATGAATTTAGTCTGTTTACTTTTAGGTTTAATATTGATATGTTGGCATCTGTTTTTGCCATTTCGTTTATCTTTTAGTGAATTTTATTCATTGTTTTTCTCTTATTTATTCCTCTGTTTTGGCTTTCAGACTCCTTGTACTATTTTTTGGAGTGGGGGTTTGGTCATGATGAAATTCTGGAGTTTCCATTTTTTTGAGAAAATCCTTAGTTTTCTTCATAGGGGAAGGAGAGCTTTGCAGGATAGAGTATTCTTGGTTGGCATTTGTTATCTTGGAGTTTCTTGCATATGTCCATCCTCTCTTCTTGCTTGTAGCATTTCTTCAGAGAAGTCTGGTGTCAGCCTGATTGGTTTTCCTCTATGTGTTGTTTTTTCCTTCTTGTCAGTTTCATTATTATTTCCTTGTCTTGGATTTTTGAGAACTTTATTATTTTGTGTCTTGCTGTACTCTTCCTTTCATTGTGGAAGTTTGGTGTTCTTCCTGCTTCTTATATGTCTGTTTTTATCTCCTTCTTCATGCTATGGAAATTCCCTTCAATTATCTCCTTGAATATTTTCTCTGTTCCTTGGTCTCTCTCCTCTCCTTCTGGAATTCCTATAATTCTTATATTTACTTTCCTCATAGAGTCAGATAGTTCTTGAAGTGTTTCATAATTTTTTCTCCTTCATGTTTCTTTTTCCTTTTTTAATTTTATGTCTGAATCTTTAACATTACTGATTTTTTCTTCCATTTCATCAATTCTATTTTCATTGCTTTCCCCTAAGTTCTTTTAACATCCTGTGTTTCTTTCATTTTCTTCTTTAGGGGCTCATTTTCATTTTTCAGTTCATTAATTATCTTTCTTGTATCATTCTTTTACTTTTCATTTTCTTTGAGTTTTCTAATTATGGTGATTTTAAATTCTCTATCTGGCAGACAGAGGGATTCTTCCATGTGGTTGTTGTTGAGTTCTGGTGGCTGATTTTCTTTTTGTGGGGTGTCTTTGCCTAAGGCCTTGCTCGGTTATTTGTTTTTTCCTTCTCCCTGTTGTTTGTTTCCTCGCTTGTTCTAAGTGTTGGGACACTGTGCCACTAGTACTAGCAGGCATCTCTTTGGGTTGTTCCTTCTGGGATGTTGGAAACTGGTGGCTAGGTTAAGACCAGTGCTGTTACACCAAAACTCCACTAGGGCAGTGTACTGTGGCTATCTTAATGGGTGCTGGTCCTGAAAATCCCCTCCCTCTGTACTTACTTATTTTCAAAGGGGAGTCTTGGGATTCCTGATCTGCAAGTCCCTGTTTTGCAACTATGGTTTCAGGGGTGTGTTTGGACAGTGCCTTCTGTTCACCTTGGTGGAGGATTCCCCCTCTCATCTAAATCATGATCAGGCACTGGGCCTGTAACTCACAATCTCACACAGAGCTTTTGTGGGGTCCCTGTTCTGGTGCTCCCTCCCTTCCAACTATGGCACCTGGCATGTACTCTCAGTGTGCACCCATAGCCCAACACCCCCTTCCCTTTAATTAGGGACTTTATTTTGTTTAAAGTTTAAAGCACTGTTACTAGTGCTTAAAACAATGCTCAGTGCATACTAGATGCTCAATAAATATTTGTGGAATGAATAAATCAATATAACTATAAAGACACGTTTTAGGTTGTGATTAGAGAATTCATTCAAGAAGAAAGAATAACAATAGGAAAGTACAGTCACAGTAACCAAGGAAACAATCAGTTGTTCCTTCTGCCAGGTAACGATCTTGTCTTTCTCCCTATTTACTGTGAGAACACATGAGAACCAGCTGCTTCCAAGACCTTGTTTCTTGTTTCCTGTCTGTTCATTTGGCATTCTGCTCCTTGGTCTGGTTTCTGTGGGGTCTCTGTGTATCTAGTTCTGTATTCCTGTCTTAGCCTTTCCATGTTCATTGTTTTGAGATATCTATATATATTTGTTTTATTACAAAAGACAGCGAGAAGAAAGCAATATACAATTGCTCTCTAGAAGTTAATACTCCATGGCAGATGTTCATGATCTACTCAAAAGTTGTTACCAGTGCCCTCTTTTCCTGTCTCCTACACAGAAGTTTGAAAATAACATATTGGCTATCCCGACCCCTTTTGAAGAGAGTACTTGCCATGGGACCCATTTCTGGTTAAGGAGATCCAAGGGTAAGCCTATTGAAGGGCTGCTACAGAAAAATTCCCCTTGATAGAAAAGCAAGACCCAACCCTTTTGTCTTTGTCTTTTCGTTCAGCACTTTTAGTTTCAAGGGCTGATTCTGAAAGCTCTGGCAGCCATATTGAAGCACCACCAACTCTTTGAGGAGGGCAGAGTGGAGTGAGAGGAAAACCCATAGCACTAGATAGCGTCACTAAGTCACTGAACAAATTCCAGGGCAGACTGCCTCAAGCATTCTTCATAAATGAACAATAAATGTCTTGTAGTTTGAGTCACAATTAGGTTTTATGTTATTTGCAGATCAACACATTCTAATTGATACAGATGAAAATAAGAGTCATTGGCACACAGAAAATACTGAAATGTATAGAAACCACAGAGTGACAGGAAACATAATATATATGTGGGTTTAGATAAACAATTTTAAAAGAATGTTTTACTCTATCAGAAAAACGTAAAAAATCAATAACCCATTGAGTACTTATTTGTCACAAGATTCCCTGAATCTGTTAACATTTCTTAATAGAAAAATACACTATTTAATATTTCTGTTTAATCTAAGGCAAAAATCTGAATACTTTTTGTTCCTTGTAATCTTTTTAAAGTTTTTGTATGTCAGGAAGCAACCTATTAGAGTATGATATGATAGTTGTTTTTCTTCTTCCTTAACATCCTCTGATTTCTTTCATTTACACAGAATATTACTAAATTATGTAAGATGGAGCTCCCTGGGATTTGGAGACGGGGTGAGAATGTGATTTCTTTATTGCTCTGGTATTGGCATTCTCTTCAAATTGGTCCTTGTCTCTACTCAGTACAAAACTGGTTTTGAAGATGATGAGATATCAAGTTTGTTGAGAGGAGAATTGATTGCCTAAAAGCTAGAGAATTGGTAGCAGTATAGCTTGTTATAAATGAGCATTCTATTAGAAACACAATTCTCAATTATCCTATTTTTTTTTCTAAATGGTCGGTGACATAGCTAATTAGCTGACCTTAAGTTAAACAAAAAAACTAAGGGAAACTATTATTCTTTAGTCCAAGATAATGGACTGTGTGATTATCCTCAGTGAGGTGCTGAAAGCTTGGCTTAGTATAGGCAATGGGAGTAGAACTTAAACAGCATATAAGTGATGAAGGTAAAGAAGTAGTTCTGCCACACAGTGTCATTAAATGATCATGGGGTGGGGATGGAATGGCCACAGTATGATTCGTCCCTGTGGTCACCAGTATTGGTTTGGAGGTTCTATCCTTTTGGGGGTGAGGGAGAGAAATGCTTTAGAGAGTATCTTCTTGAAGCTGCTGGGAGAAACAAGATTGCTGTCAATTCAGATCATAATTATCTGTTTGTAACAGAAAACCCATCTCACAGTGTCAAATACAAATATCTTTCTGTTTTGTTTTCCTAAATAACAAGAAACTTAGGAGTAACCTGATGCTTGTTAGTTCAACTAATCAACAGTGTCACTAACGCCTAATCTCTTTCTCTATATCTGCATATAAAGCAACATCCTTAATGTATCAGTTTTCACCTTTATCCTTGACTCCTCAAGACTGTAAAATGCATATAAAGTCATCATTTCAATTCAAGGCAGGAAGAAGGGAGTGGGAGAGGAAGACATTATTGGCTATATATATAGATATATATATAATATTTGGTGATATTATACATACATACATCTATATATATTTGAAGTTTGGTAAGCAAAATATTTAGTAGAAAAATTCAGGAGACTTCTGTTTATGTCTCACTGATCTAAATTGTGTTACATGGCCATATATGACACATTGGGATGAAAATAGTCAGCTTGTTACATTGCTAGCCTGGGCAGAACCAGGATTCTATGAGCAAGATGCTGCCACAAAAATATAAAAAGAATAGAAACATTCTTTCCTCCTTTAGTAGAGATCACTGGGCAACTCTGCGTTCCCTGCAGGCCTCTAAAGCCTTGGTGGATCCTGGTAGCGGACAGCAGCAGAGTCCAGGACATGTAAGGGACTTCCCTGCAACAACCCCATGACCTCTTTCCCCATGTTACTCTTTTCTCCCGGTAAGCAGAGTACTGATTTCTCTCATGGGGCTGGGGGTTGGAAGAAAGAACTGGGCACGCTCAACTCATTCCTTTCCTCCCTCCTCTCCTTGGGGATCTTGACTCATCTTTTCCTGATCAGTCAGGAAGCTTAGTGGACAGTCCTCGACCTCAGTGGATGAGAACTGAACATATCCAGCTGCGTCTGTGACTGGGGGCCATAGGAAATAAGCTCATTGTTACATAACTAAGCTATATTCTCTAACTTAACCTTTCTCCATAATAAAGCCAATAATTTGATTCTCTATTGCCTTTGTCTAGCTTTAGTTATTAAACTCAGATGTGGAAAAGATAGGTGATGTGTCTGAACACCCCACCCACATGAGCCCTCGTGTAGACTTCGACTAGTATGACGTGGTATGATCTGACATGATCGGTTTTAATGGTCCACACTGATAAAGCTGAATATGGGAGATACATCAAAAGGTGTCATTTCTTTAATTTGGGTGCTGCTCGCTTTCCTTCTCTATGACCCTTTTCTTTCCAGGCTTGTGTAGGTATACATTTACAGGCCCAGCTGGGCCGGTACTATTCTATTTGCATGATTTTATGCAGTATAAATCCAGGAAAATTAGCTAACATATAAAGATGGTTAATGCAGTAAGATGGGTATTTAGAGATAGTTTAAAAATAAACAAACTTCATTCTTGGATTGAGTGAAAAACAAACTCTGAGGAAAGAAAACAGATTTCTGAAAATATCCTTTCCTTCCCTTCATAAAAAGAACATTGGCAGTGTGTCTCCATTGTCACACAGAAATGTTTGCAAAATGCTCATATTCCTTTGGGTTTGAAGTATTAAAGATCCTGTACAAGGCATGACCTGTATACCCCAGTCTGATGCAAAAGAAACTCTGTGTTAAAAAAAAGAAAAAAAGGCATATATTCAGGAAAGTTCAGCGTTGAGAACAATACTGAGAATTTCCTGAAGTGTTTTCAGATCTCTCCAGCAATCTGTGCATAAACATGCATGTAAACAAAATGTATTTTTGTAGCTTCTAGACAACTCTCATAATTTGAAAGACATCCTCTAAATCAACAGACCATACCCCCACCCCACCCCTGCCATGCAGAAGAGTCAAGCAGATTCTTAGTACTTTGCTGCCCAGTGGGATTACTCTTTATTCTGAGAAGGCCTCTTCTCAGTCACCCTGTAATCTGGTAAGGAGGTTGACTGGGCAGATCAGAGACTGATCAGTATGCTGAACCGCTCAGCTCTGATGGAAGGTGGGCAGCAGGGCACTTCCAAAGGTGGGGGGTACACCCAGATCGCTCAGTGCGCCACTAACCCATCCTGGGGCTGTTTTCATGTCCGAGAACCTAAAACAAAGCTGCTGGAAGAGCCTTAACCTGTAGTGAGTGATGAGTTGGACCTTTTCGCACTACAGAGGTGACCCTTTGGCCTTCAAAGAAGTGTGTCAGTGTGATGGGGCTTTCCCATCCAGGTGAGGCTCGGAGACAGATAACCTTGACCTTAACAGTTGTAGTTGTAAGTCCTTTTTTCTTTATTGGACAAAATGCTCTCAACCAAATAAAGTCAGGATATCTATCAAGGTTTAATCACAGAAGCACAATCACTGGGACACATCATGTCGAGAGATTTATTTTAAGGATTGACCTTATGTAATCGTGGGAGCTGGTTAAACAGTTTTTGCTTTAGTCTCTGGTACTGGAACTTGACGTTAGCAGGTAGGCTCTCAGAAAGAAAAGATGGGCATGAAGGAAAGAGGCAAAGACGAACTGAAACATGTGAGAATGAGGCAGAAACCACAAAGATGGCTGGACAGTGAGGACTCTCAGTGCCTACAGGCCTCCAAGCTTATGATGCAGGCGACCTCTGTCCCATGAAGAGCAAGCCTGGCCCTGGGCCAGAGAAGCTGATGCAGGAGACCTGATGGGAGCAGGCAGAGCTGTGGGCTCTGTTGCTGTCCCACACCAGCCGGAGATGCCATCATATCAGCAATGAGCAGCACAGCACCCTGCTTGGGTGACCCTGGGAGCGCAAAAAAATTCCCAAGCCCACTGTGCACGGAGTGTTCTGAGAAATGTACTGATAGTTCTAGATCAGCTAAACTGACACCAGAGAGAGGAAGAAGGTGCTGGGTAGACTAGAAATATTATTATCTTGCTTTTGTTCTTGATGGAAGACTTGAACATGCTTTACAACCAAGTAGCCAGGTCAATTAACTGAGGGCTGGAAAATGTGAGCATTTTCACTTTACATGACAAAAAGAATCTGCAATAGGGCATATACAAGCTAAAAGCCTGGCATAAATTATTCAAAATATAAAAAGATAACAGAGAAAATTAATAGACACTTTTAGCAGAAGAAGAGTGATAAAGGCATATGAACTCCTCCCTGTGCAACACCCCCCAACCCTCAGAAGGAAGATGCTTCTTTAAGAGGTCTCTACTAGCTGCAGCTGAAAGGACACTTAGAATGTCAAGTCTTTATTGACATTCCTGAGCGAGGAGCAGGACTATGCAGGAGAGAAAATCAGAGTTTCTGTGTCTTAAAATACCCTGTAATGGAAAGAGATCCAGCTCTTCTGGTGAATTCCTAATATCTCTAGAGAAGCTGTGTCTGCTAAATCATCCAAAGGGGTTAAGATGAGGTAATGTATCATGATCTGTGATCTGCCAGTATCCTCACATTAGCAGCTTGGAGGTCTCAAAGGATATCTGATTGTGTTCCTGGAATTCATTCATTCATAGTCTCTCTCTCTCTCTGTCTTCCCCCTTACACACACACACACACACACACACACACACACACACACACACACACACACTTTTCAATCTCCATGATATTCTATAATGGAAAACTAGAGCTTTGAGTCTTATCCAGAGGGGTAGAATGAACCAGGCACTCACTTCTACAAAGGGACGTGGCAGCTTTTAAAACCATCTCTGTGATAACTGCTAATGCCAGACATGCTTAAATGTTTCAGAGACATTTGGAAGATGTATATTTAGCTAGAGAGGCTTATGTTATTTGGAACTGTCACATTTTCTATATATCATTGCTGTGCATCCTGCTAATTGCATACATACAATTACCCTCAAGTGCACTTATCCTTGACCTGCTGGTGTTATAAATATTTCAAATCCATGTGCTTCTCATCTGAGAAGATGCCTGTGGTTTCATCCTCTCCTCTCTGTATTGCAAACCAGGTTGTTCCTTACAACTTGAATAGAAAGTCAGGATCATTATATTTTGGGGTGTTTTTTTTTTAGTATGTTTTTGATAATATTTTAAAGGGAGAGGAATTTTTACTAACACAAATGATATAATCTGTAAATAAACATTTAAAAGGGAAATTAATGTCATGAAAATTGAAATTAAGTAGGAAAAAATACGGAAATACATGATTTAATTGGTAAAAGGCTATGTATCTTCTCGTCCCTAGGAAGGAAGTGTTCCTTAAGAGGTTATTCAAAGTTTGACAGAAACTAGGCCTCTACATTAACAAGGTGTAAGTGCAATATATATCAACTGTATTTTAGGTCTATAACATCTGACCGAAGAAAACTAGAATCATCTTCAGAGCATAGAGTGATTATTGAATATCTCAGCAACAACAAACAAAGTTAAACAGCCTTAATACATGTGTTTAACCAAAAGATTTCCATGGGTTATTCCAAGAAGTATGTAGTTCAAGTTAATATATATGATATATATAACACACACACACACACACACACACACGGCAACCTTTTTAAGGTTGAAAGTTTTGACCAAGAAACAGAATTTTAAATAAGAATCCATAAGGAACGATGCCTTAATGGCTTAAGGTCTCTAAATAGAAAGGAACTAAGACATGTCAAGTTTCATCTGAAATGGAAGGTCAAACAAACTTACCATTTTTTAAAAAAGATTTATTTATGTGTGCATATAAGAGCTGGGGTACAGGCCAGAGTCATGGGAAGTGAGAGGATTCACCAGAGACAGAGTGGGGAACAGAACAGGCAGACTGACTGATGTACACTGCTGGTGGGTGCAGTGGGCTAGGCAGGAGCTGTTTGCTGCACCATGTGGGTCACTCCCTGGCCGGGTATCGAACTCACGCTACTGTGCAGCACATGCTTCACAGTGCGGTGCTCAACCCACTGCACCACCAGGGTGGCCCAAACTTGCCATTTATCATGTGTGACCTTCTCTTGAAAGACAACTTCCTTTGGGATGTCAAATACACGTAACTCCTTAGGTAGGGAGAATCCTAAAACACAGAGAGTTACTATCCCAAGCCTTCATGAAAGTGAATTAGGGGGACAGATAAAGGATAATGAGAGGGGCATGGCAAGATGAGGAAGACACCCTTTTTCTAGAGGTAGCTTCCTGGTGAGACTCCTGCTTAAAAAAACAAAGTTCTTGATTAAAAAGGCGTGTCTTCCTTCCTCTCTACTCTTTCCTTCTTCTCTACAACCACACAGAAGAAAATAGCTCTTTGAACGAATGTTTCGAATCCTTCCTCCCTTTAGGTGTTACTGCCTGTTCGGGTGAGGCCGGTTCTTTTCCTCTTCCTAGCTCCGGGCTGAAAGCTCCTTGATGCCACTGCTGATAAATTATTCACCAGTTCTCAACAGCCCGTCCTTAGTTTAATGGAGTAGTAGAACAGATTCCTCTCAGATAAAAACAAGACCTTCAGCAGGTCTGTGAGGGCATCAGCCTCTCTGGGTGCTGCTCAGACTCACCAAGGGTGTGCTGGTACCTCCATGTGCTCAGGTGACCCAGAACCCAGGAAATCTGTGTGGTGGTGCAGTGCTCCGCAGTCTGCTCTCTTGGTACCGTGGCCTTGAGTGCTTAACTGAAGAACCTGAACTAGTTTTGTGGATACCTCAGCGGAGAGATATAACACATTTCCAGCACCGGGGAAGGTTCCCTTAGAGCACCTTTTTCTAATGACCCAAGTTCTGTCTGGGTTCTTGGTGGCCCTCAAATTGACAGAGGCCTCTAATTGTAAGAGAACTCAAAGGAACCAGTGTGGCGGCATCAAACGCCATCTCCAACAGAGGACCACTCACCACAGAAGCATGTTTTTAATCCTCCCCTCCCCTTCTTAAAGCCCCCAGTGTGAGATACTAAGCCTGAGGCGAGAGGCTGGCGCAGTCAGAGCCCCATCCTTCACACTAGTGCCTGTTCACATGCACACTAATGTGCCCACATGCACGCACATAGGCGCACACCCACACTCAATCACACTCATACCCCACTCACTCCAGGTGGGAAAGAGGGAAGAGCTTTGAAACCTGTTAAGATATTTTCTTGCAACCATCCCAGACCGGGTAGGAGGTTCATCATCAGTTCAAGCAGTTTCTTCACCGCCGTCACGGTATCCCTCACACTCCACCGTTCCACACCACCACACCACACCGGCGTCTCCGGGACGCTAGCTTTATACACCTGGTGCACCAGCCCAGGTGCATCCACTTGTGCTTATACACCTGGTGCACCAGCCCAGGTGCATCCACTTGCGCATATACACCTGGTGCACCAGCCCAGGTGCATCCACTTGCGCTTATACACCTGGTGCACCAGCCCAGGTGCATCCACTTGCGCATATACACCTGGTGCACCAGCCCAGGTGCATCCACTTGCGCATATACACCTGGTGCACCAGCCCAGGTGCATCCACTTGCGCTTATACACCTGGTGCACCAGCCCAGGTGCATCCACTTGCGCATATACACCTGGTACACCAGCCCAGGTGCATCCACTTGCGCATGCCCACTCAGGCATGTGCACAGGTTTCCATCATCAGTGGTAGGAGGGCAGAAAGTCCTGATTAACATTTTACCCTACAGATATGTTTGGACAAATTGTAATAACTAAAAATAACTCGAGAGCTATCACATCTGCCTATAGCTACACTAGGGGATGCAAGGGACTACTTGACAGAACATGGTTGAAAGCTGTAATTTTTTTAAAAAGCCATTTCTTGTATTTCCTTTTTCAGGTTGAGACGGAGTAAATTGGTTACTTAAAATGCGTAATAGCTCAGTTGCTGTAAATTTTACACATAGGGATAAAACAGCTCTTCAGAAAGAAAAAGATAGTTTTCCCCAAGAGGATGTTTCATCTGTCCATAGAAAGGAACGACCTGGCAGCCTGGGTCTCAGGACTGGGCAGGGAGTTGAGAGACCAGACCCTGGTCCAGCAACAGCAGAGCTGCAGGTGCTGAGCAACCCCCCCTCCCCCGCCCCTTCTCTGGCCTTGGTTTCCCGTTGGTCAGAGACCCCACAGGATTGGCTCCCCAGCTGCTTCCAATTTCCCTTCGACTTGCTCATAACCTGATCTTTTATAGGGGCCAGAGCATTTGAAACACCTAAATGTAGGTTAAACACAATTTTCCCACATAAAATCCCAATCATATAAACAAAGAGATTCCTTCCCTTCCCTTCCAGGTGTGTGTGTTACCGTGTGTCACGGCAGGAAGGGAGCACGGGAGGCAGGTTCGGGATGGTTCTGGGCAGACGGGTCAAGGAAGGAGAGTCTTGGAGCCCTTGGTGGCTTTTCATGCTTTATTTAGTAGAGGTGGCCAGGGACATGGCAGGCAGGGGTGCCGGGGGGCCGGGAGGCTGGCAGGCCTCCCAGCCCCCAGCGCATCTCACCCTCTCTGCTGCTGCTGCTGTCGGTTCTCTCGGTCGGTCCTCGCAGTTCTGTCTATTGGTTCTCGCAGTTCTGTCTGTTGATCCTTGCAGTTCTGGCACCCTCATGACGCCGCCCATTTATGCCCGTGTCCAACTCAGGTGCACCCACTTGCGCATGCCTACCCTGGAATTGGCGCAGCACCACAGGTGTCCATCATCAGTGGTGGGCGGGTGGAAATACCTGATCAACCTTTACCCTACACTGTGGAAGTCGGATAAATTTCCCTCACTTCCCTAGTGGAGCTGGTGAAAGGACATTGATGATGCGGCATGTAGGGGCATTCCCTGGGTCCCTGGAGGCTGGTCCTCCCCAGCTGAGTGGGTCCTGGCAGCCACAGCAGGCTCCCCCCCCCCATCTTTTGCCACCTCTCTATTACCAAAGCCTCATATGAAGGAGCTGCTGCATCACAAAAGGAAATGTCTTCTTTCTCCCTTAAAAAGTTTTAAAAGAGTTAATTATTACATATTTTAAAAGTACATAAGATACAGATTAAAATACAAGAGCACATATTTACTATATTCAGATTTTTAAATTGTTGATGTTTGCTTCAGACTGAAAAACAACAGACAGAGAGAGAGGGAGGGAGGCAGGCAGAAAGGACATCCCAGCCACATCTCAGTGCCGCCACAGTCTCAGCTGAGGCACAGGCACCGCTTCCCAGAGGTCCTAACTGCTGTTGGCCACGTGCATTTTTCCTGCCCCTATTTTATATTTTTCTATGTATCACGAGTGTGTGTAATTTCAGAACCTTCTTGGTTACGGTTTGGGTGCCTTTTATCCGGTATCCCTAAGTGTTTGCTGCAACCTGGAGGTCTACGTGCTGCACCATGGCGCTCGATGTCTGTTTCCTCCCCTCAGCTTGCTCCCGAGTGCACATTGCCTCATCAACTCTCTTCTACTTCACTTTTTCTCCCTTCAACAACCTGCAGAATCCAGGTTGGCCTGATGTGCCTCCCTCAGAAAGCCCCGACATGTCTTTGTATTCTCCTCTCTACTTCCAGTGTTAAGCAACACAGGCTGAGAGAGCACCTTAAAGACTAACCTTTCCCTCTCCACTTCCTTCTCCTAGCCATCTGCCTCAGAGAGGCCCAGGCCAGCATCACTCCAGGCCTCAAGAATGGTATTCTCTGGTTTCTCCCATGTTCATTCTCCTGTCTCTTGCTGGCGGATGTAGTAACGTTCCTCTTGTTGGAGTGGCAGAAACAGGCTTGGGTTTGGACTTGAAGAGGCTACATCAGCCTTTCGGTGTCTTGGGTTTGTCGGCTGTTCAGATGCAGGCTCCCAATGGTGCTGCAGTGAGACTGGGCCCACACCTCCTAGTAAGGGTTACTGTTTTCTTCTCTGTGTACCTCACAGGAAGGGATGTCACTTAGGAAGGGATTCAGATGGCACTGATCCAAGACCTGTGTTTCTCACCACTACTTGCACGTTCAGGTCACCCGAGAGTCAGTAGAAATAAAATGGATGACCTAGACTTACCCTAGAACAACTAAACCAGAATTTCTGAGGATGGGTTTTAGGCATAAGTATTTTAAGACAAAGATGCTCAGTCTGTAACATCTTGCAGCTGGAAGGGTGGTCCCTGAAGCTTGAGGTCTTTCCTAATTCTGCCCTGCTCATTCCCTTCTCTGTTTTCCTGTTAATCCCTCAGCTTAGAGTTGTCACTGTGTCATGCTGCTCTTGAGTTCCATAAGGGACCCATTCTTTAGGGCACCTCTGAACTTCCCTCATCTTCAAAGCCTTCTTGGAGGCCAAATGTCTCCTATACACACAGAGAAGAACAGAGATTCTTGGAAGATGCTGGAACTCAGTGGACAAAACTGATACTGGATTTCCCTTTTAGGCAGTTCTAGTCCTTTCTCCAAAGAGGGGCAAGAGTTTCTTTTTAAACTGGCAGACAGTTCAAATGCAATTCCAAGTGTTCTTGGTGCCTATGAGCAGAAGATACCTGGACTATTTTCAAAAGTACATGTGGTTAAATTCCTGAAAGATATTATCTGTTGAAAGTGACAATTACCATTTGTCATCTCTACTTAACAGTTAGGAACTCAGCCATCATCTATGGAAGGCCTGAAATTTCATACAGTTCCCTGGACACAACCTCCCCTGTCTACACTGACTTATAGTTCATTCTACATTATTCCCATCTCAACAGCAGTAATTTAAAAATTCAACTACAGCTACACTATTAAGCTCCTTTTCACTGAAATATGAGCCTTTCGTATTGTTTTCCATTTCATCTCTTACTTTTTTTTCCTTTGTTGAAAGAATGCTATTCTTTGCCTTGTGCTAACCAGTTTACTTTGAGACTTGGGTTTATTTTTTAAACTTTTTTTAGAATTCCCCTCAGAAGGTTTACCCTTAGTTACATTTAGTTATATGAGGAGGGTGGATCTGGAAGGAAGAAGAATATTCAGCCTGTCTTTATAAACCTTTCTAATCTTTACTTTCTCAAAATGGGAGCTTCAGTAATTATAATTGTCAAAAATTAGATTACTATATGAAAAAGTCTCTTATTATAAGGAAATATATATTATTGTACATAATTATTTAAAATAAATCAAAGCTAAAGGCATTGAACTTTATGTAACCCCTTAATATCTATAGTTTGTCATGTATGTCCACATTATACAATAAATATATGAGTGTTTTAAAGCAATTAGACAATTCCCTACACATGCTAAACCCAGCATTTATAAATAAACAAGAATATATGTAGTAACATGTAAATATATGAGGAAAGTGTGTCCTGTCATTTAACAAAACAAAAGATTTGTGTTAAATCTTCAATCAAAAGAAAATTCTCAGTTAAGGATAAAACACACAGTGCTTAGCTGAGTGTGAAGTGCTGATGGATAACTTCTGATGTTTTCTTTGTTCTCATCTGAGAAACTGGAATGAGTTAAAGTCAAGGAGCATGCTGAGGTTTAACTCATTCCATAGTTCCAGAGTGACACGGGCATGATTTAAAGCCAGACAGCCTGCCCAAGTTTTTAGCTCTTGGTGGAAGTTGTCTGGTTTTGATTGATTACACAGAACCAGGGGTGCTGAACACCTATTGTGACTGACCCAGGGCTGAATGCAGCCTGAAAGATGGTTTGCTGCATTCCCATAATTTTTCTGGTTCCAGCCAAAGCTTTTTTGAGTAACCGTGGATTTGAGTAACTGGGGTCAATCCTGTACTCTTTGGCTATTCCTGGGCCTGGCTTCCACTGCTATGGCCCCAGATGGCCTATACTCTTTCAGGCCAGACCAAGGTACCCCCAAACCTTGAGTCTGACAGTAGAATCTGGGCCCTGACCAAGACTTCGGTTACCGATGGCACTGGAGTTGAGCTCTAAGCTCAGCTCCATGACAGTGGGGAAAGGGCCACCAGGAGTAGCCTTAGCTAGAACAGCCTGGACGAAGAGAGTCCCACTCTCACTCTTGGCCTGCAGGGACATCAAGCTCAGCCTGCTCTGACCTCAGCTCCTTGGCTTCTGCCGATCCTGGGACAGCTTTGGTTTTGGCCCATTTGTGTTGGTATCCATACTGCTCTTCTATCTTACTTTTCCCTGAGCAGGTAAAAATAGGTGAGAATCCTATTTGCTAAAGAATTTTTGCACAGATACCTCTGGTCTTAGTATTTTGTAACTGTATTTTTCTTTTGCTATTAGAAAAAATCTGAATCATAAACACATGAAAAAATTGCATTAAGTGGTTATATTGGTTCTTGGAAATCATGCTCTTGCTAATATTTTTTTAAAAATTGTAACTGGCTTTCATTGGAATGTGAAATGCCACAGGGACTTGTAAAACAGGGCAGGGGCTGCTTTTGTGTATTTAGGCACTAATTCAGAGATTTTAATTGTTCATGCATCAATAATTCTACAACTATTATAACTTCTGAGAGATTTCATTCTGTAAGTTTAAGAGAGGACATTTTTATGAGACTTATTTTCACGAGGGAGAATTAAATACGTATTCACGATTGATTAGGGAGGGATAGTTCAGGAACTTTCCTCATGATTTCATTCAGAGCGAGGAGTTAAGTCCAGGCACTCGGACCACACACTCACATCCTTCCTTCCAGCTATTCTAACTGCAGAAGGAAGTCCAGGAGCACCTCCTGTCCCGAACCAACTGGCTAGGGTGGAGACCAGTCAGAAATATAAAGTGAAAGTACCAGAAACTTTTGCTGTCTGTGTCTCAGCTCTAAATTCGTATTTTGTTTCTTTAGCCTCTTCTGACCCCCTGAATTGGTGCCCTTTGAAGGCCTGATTTTTCCAAATGAATAGGAGTTTGTTTATAATTACTACACAACAAAATCAGCCATAATGGAAATTATGTACATGTTTAATATGAGATACCTAAACATTAAGTTTCGTGATTTCATTTCAGTTTTGCCAAGTGTATCCTGGATGAAATACTGATTGCAATATCTAGAAATGTCCTGGCTCTATTCTTTTTTTTATTAAAAACAGATGAGCTTATAATGGGAGAGTCGTTTCTCTTATAAGCTCTGTCTACCTAAGAGCATAGCAGAGATTCAGCAAAAATTTAAGTAAATGAAGAAATGGAAGTAAATTTAAGTAAATGAAGAAACCAAATGGATAGATTTGGTTTCATTTCAAAACATTTAGGAAGAATGAACACAAATACCTGCCCCCAGCCTGTTCAATCACAACTTCTCACTTGGTGTGTTAAGAGATGACCTCCTCTCTTCTCTCAATCAAATTAGTTATTTTGTGAGCACAACTTCAGGGTGAATTTCTTCAGGTTATACAATGGAACCATCACATCTAAATTAGGGCTTCTTAACCTTGTCACTATTGGCATTTTTGAACAACTAATTCTTTGTTATGGGACTGTCCTGTGTACGACAAGGTATTTGGCAACTTCTCTATAGTCTCCTACATATCAATAGGATGTACCCCCCACCCAGCAATGACAACCAAAATGTCTCTAGACATTACCAAGTGTCTCCTAGGGAACAAATCACTCTAAGTGAGAAACCACTGATCCATATAATAGAGTAATATATGGCTATGCTATACTTATATTATAGAAAACCCCAATAACCCATCTTTCCCTGTTTCCTGAAGGTGTTCTATAAAATTTTGCTTCAGGGAACACACTGAATGGACTTTTGTTTTTGAAAATGGTGAATTTTGCTTCAGGGCAGAGAACTGTAGTTATAAAACTTGCAAAAATTGTATTTGATTTCTTTTGAAACAAAATAACAAAAAAACTCAAACCCAAGTAGCCACAGTCCCTTCTTATCCTGATTAAACTCTAACGAAAAATAGTAAAATTAGTAAGTATGCATGGTAAAAATTTATTATAAGAAGGTGAAAATGGAAGACTAATATCTCCTCTCTTCTGCTTCAATCCCCCCTTCTCTCTCCAAAGCTAAACACTTTCTGTATTTTTATTTCAGAAAAAAAAGTTCATAGTATTTCAGCTCTCTTTTGGGAGAATAAGAAGAGACATAGGTGTGAACTTGAGGTGAAAACAGGATGGTAACTTGATGCTAATGTCAATTTGGAACAGATCAGAAAGGAAGAACTGGGTTCTGCTTTCATTAGAAGAGACTATTCATTACTTATCTTACCCTCCTTGGAAAGGGATAGTCTTTTCCCCATGGTGCACTGGCTGCATATTTTGGAAATTTAGCTGTTTTTAGTTTAAATCTGATACAGTTTTCCCTCGCGGAGGAAGCTTGCTGAGACGGGTATTTTGGCAGAGAGTTCTGTCCCCATCTTTGTTCAGCTGACCTGCTGTGGAAGGGCCAGGGACTCATTTGCTGCCTTTTCCCGCAGTACACAGGCACCCGCTTTTCCACTGCATTATCATGTTGTTTGTGGAGGACAATTCGGTCTTTGTCATGATACTGAGATTCCCCAGCCAAGCCTGTGAATGGATGCAGGTTTCTAGCGCAATGGACACCCGTGGCTAGTAGGGACTATCCCTCCTTGAAAGGTGCCTGGAGTTTTTGGCAGGTTTCTTTAAGGAGCTGACTGTTCAGAAAAGTTGTGAACTGATTTGATGTCCTGAAAGACACTCGCTGCTCTTTGTCTACAAATGTAGACATTATGAGGAATTTCTTAGTATTCTCTTGGCATGCTTTTTATCCAGTGAAAGAACTTCTTTATGTGTTCTAGCCACTAGCACCCTAAAGTTCAGAGGCATACAAATAAAAAGGGCCATTTGTATGAGGAAAAAAGATTTCAGAACAATAGCATTTTTCCATATTTGTGAGATTCCATGACATTTCCCTCAGTATATTGCCATTTGTTCATTCACTTATTCGTGCAGTCACAGACATTAATTAAACAACAACTGTATGCAAGAGACTTTGTTGGGCGCTGTGTGGGATACAGGGGCCACTGGGAGGGAGCAGATCAGAGTGGCTAAGAGCTCAGGGTTGGGATAAGAACCCTTTGCCTATTCAGAGCTATGTGATCTTGAGCAAGTCACTTAACCACTCTCAGTCTCAGATTCCACATCTGACAACTCAGAATAATAATGGGATCTTTTTTATAGGCCTATTGTGAAAATTAAATGAAATATGCTAGCAATTTGCTAAAGATCTTACACTCATTTGATGTTCTTATAAAATAGACAACAACTTGCAGACTAGTCTAGAAAAGACCTTTATGTAAACAATTGTATCCTATATGGTAAAGAGCAATCAATACTATAAAAATTATAAAGGAGAGTAGATTAACAGAGTGAATAGCTCTAGTTACTGTAACAAATACTAAGCCTCTGGTATTAGGGACAGCTTTCTAGGGTCTCTCTCTCTCTGATGCCATTTTTGGAGTCAGGGGGTTTGGAGAGAGGGTCCTTGGTCACAGGTCACGGGCAGGCAGGAGGCTGCTGCCCTGCATCGGAGAGAGCTGGTGTAAAGAAGCACCTGCATAGTCACAGGTGGGCAGAAGGACGGCTGCCCTGCGCCAGTACAGAGACTGCACTGATACAGTCTTCCTCTCTTTGGGAGGGGCTCACTCCTTGTGGGTGGATGGTTTGTTCCTTAATCTCCATATCTTCACCTTCAGGTCTGTGCTCCCGATACTCCCTACAGCATTCTGATACCTGCCTGGGCCTTGGGTCTCGTGACCTAGGCATTGGTGTTTCTTAGTTTCTATAACTGGATTAATGGTTATGCTAACCCCTGCAACCCCCATCTCCAGTTCTTGGCATCGTGTGCGCCATACTTCTGGTCTTATGGCACCTCCTTTCCAGTTTATCTGTTCTTACCCTCCATCATCTGACTCAGGGAGGCACCCTGGTCCCTCCCATTGTGACCTTCTAGAGCTTCAGACTCATCACTTCAAGGTACATGAATGGGAAAGAAGAGAAGATGTGTGAACTATAGCTTGGGACGCTTTGTAGCCAGACCTGTGTATTAGTTATTGACTGTTGTATAACAAATTATCCTTTACTGAGTAGCTTAAAACAACTCATAATTTCTGTGGGTCAGGCTTTTAGAGCAGTTTAGCTGGGTGGTTCTGACTTTGGTTCTCTCATAAGCTGCGACATCCAAAGGCCTGAATGAGGTCAGCGTTTAGTTCTCATGATATACTATTATGAGAAGCTGTCGCTTCTCTGCTGACTACTGGCAGGAGGCCTTCATTTCTTGCCACATTAGGCTGTCCTTTCTACATGACTGGCTTCCCCCAGGGTCAGGTTAGTGATCTGAGAGAGGGAGAGCCAGGAAGAAACTCTAGAGCCTTTTATGACCTCATCTCAGAAGTCACAACCTTACCTCTCCCTCTGTATCTGTTCATTAGAAAAGAATCACTGAGTCCACTCAAGGAGAGAGGAAGGAAGCCCCAATTCTTGAAGGGGAAGGGTAGCAGAGAATTTTTGGATTAATATAGTTGAGTACAGAGCTCCCCAAACCTTTGGAATTTCCTATTGATAAGAGTAGATAAAAGTGAAAGAAGTGTCTTTTGTTATTTATTTATAACAAGCTGCTTTCAACCACGCATGAGAAATCAACTTTGGAAAGTTCCTAAGGGTGGGGGCGGGACTGGTTGCCAGGGGAACCAACCATGTGATTAGAGGGTTGGCTCTTTCAGCCTAACTCCAGTGAGGAGAGCAAGGCTGGAGGCTGAGTTAATCACCAATCATACCCACATGAAAATCCTGAAAGAACAGGTTTTGGAGACTGGTTGGCGAACACAAGCATGTGTCAGGGGGATGCAACGCAACGCCAGGGGCTCAAAAGCTCCCCATCCCGTGCTCTCTGGAGGTCATCCTGTGCATCTCTTCATCTGACTACTCGTCTCTATCCTTTATCATATCCTTTGTAACATAAAACATTGCAAATGTATTTCCCTGAATTTTGTGAGCCGATCTAGCAAATTATAAAACCCAGGAAGGGGTCATGGGATTTATTGTAGTCGCTTGGAGGCCAGGTGGCAACCTGGGACGTGCAACTGTTGTCTGAGGCAAGGGAGCCTCTTGTGTGGGGTTGGAGTGCTAACTGCAAGGAGATAGTGTCAAAACTGAATTGAATTTTCAGGATGCCCAGCTGGTGTTGGAGAGAATTAAGGGGGGGCGGGGAACCCACCTCTGGTCATAGAAATGAGCAGAGTAGCAAAGAAAGGCAGGGAGTTTCCTTTCACGATGCCGCGCTCCTTCTTCTCTCCTCATCAACTGTGGGCAGTTCATCTGAGCAATTTATTTAGCCTTTTTCATTCCCTGTTTCTTCATCTGTATAATGGGAGCAATAACATCCCTTTTAAATGGTGTCAGGGTGGTTTGAGAAAACATGTAAAATACTAAAGAATATAAGTGGTAGCCCCAATGACCAGTGGAGATTCTTTATGTAAATGAAGAAATAGGCCTAGAAAGTTGGACAGTTCACTCAGAGTCACGAGGGCAATTAGGGATTGTAGTAGAACATCACATCTGAACTAGCACGAACAGAGATAGATGTCAGGAGTCTCACCGGGGTCTCCGGCAGAGGTGGTGGAGGAGGACCCCAGTCAGAGAGAGATTAGGGCAACATCAGCCTTTGAAAGCAGGTGTTTAAACTTGACACAGTGAAGAGGAGGATGTGACCTTAAATTCATGGGCAAGGATGTGTCTTATGCAAACACATTTGGACATTTAGTTGCAAATAGATGAATGATATAATTAATATGGCTGACTCTGAATCAGATCTAGAAATGCAGCCACTCAGCCACCGAGCTCAGTGGAGAATGATCTACTAAAAAGCACCCAGAGGCTTTTCATCATTTTCATCCTGTAGTCAGGGAAACAAGGAGGCTAAAAAAGATATCACCAAAGGAACACTGTTTTGAAAATATCTATAAAGGAAAGAGAACCAGGCACGTATTGTGTGCACATTCCCAGGCCAGCAATTGTCTTTACAGGGTGTCCCTCCCATATGGTACAGGTGTATTGTGTGCGTGCATGCATGCATTTATATGCTCGTGTGTGTGCGTGTTTGTGTGTGTGTGTGTGTGGGTGTGTTGGGGGCAGGTATAAAGGACCTTGTTCATGTGGTGTTGCAGTTGTGAGAGAGAGTGTAAGCACATGGCCCCTTGGGCTGGTACAGAATTCTCTAGAGCTTTCAGAGCTTTTTAGCTCTATGGCTAATGAGCTGTGGAGTAGCATCTCAGAGTTCATTTTGGGTCAATACAGAAAATATCAGCTGGAATCTGGGACCTTCAGTCTATGTGAATGGGAAAGCACTCTGAGTCGGAGTTGGGTAGACAGTGTGATGTCATGGAAAGAGCTGAGGACATGGGGTCAGATGGACTGGCTTTGGAATTTAGCCTTAGTACTAACTCACTGTGGGGCCTTTGGCAATTTGTCTCATGAGTACATTAGTGTCTGAGACTCACTCATCAATGAAGGAGAGTGGTAAAACCTACCTTCCGTGGTGGTGTGAGAGTCCGAGGAGGCATCTAAAATACAAGTACCTCGCAGATGGGAGGCATGCGGCACAGATGCCCCTTTGCCCTTTCTTCTAAATATGAGATTTTCAGACTTTAGAGTCACCTGGGAGATGCAGGCTTTTTCCGTCCCCCAGAAACTCAATTCAGTGGCTGCAAATGGGGCTCAGGGATCTGCATACTTGGGGCCACCAGTGATCTGCTATGAATCCTCCAACCACACATTGAGAACCGTCCTAGAAGAGCTGGGAGGTGGAGTAAGAATAGACGTCCAAGAACAAGAAGTCAAGTGAATACCAGGGCTCCTTTTTTGGCCTAGGTAGGTCGTCAGGAGTAGGAAACCATGTCCCAGAGCTGGTAGTCAGGGCAGTGCCATCCAGTAAGCAAGATTTATAGCAGAAACCTTGCTTCCCCCCAGTTTTATTGATCTATGAATGACATACAACGCAGATTAAGTTCAAGGAGGACAGCATAATGTTGATATGCACATATTAAGGAGTACTATAATATAGTAATTTAATATCTAGCTTTTCATATTTATACTTTTAAGAGCTACTCTCTTAACAACTTTCAAATGTACCATAGAGTCATCACAGGTACACACATCCCCAAACTTATTTATCTGATAATGAGATATTTGTCTTCTTTAACCACTTTTATCCAGTCCCCCTAGAGCTTGGTTTTTAAGTTAAAACAGGTAATCTTAGGCAAACCAGATGAGGTAACTGAAGGTCACAGAAGTTGTGCTTGAGTATTTTTAAATGTTGATATGGTAACTGGAGAACCTGAAGGAGAACAAGAAGCCTTGAACGTTTGACTGATCCATGTCATGAAAAGGTTGCTAGCATTTATCACACGCTTGGCTAGATACCCTACTATGTATAGAATCAAAGCAGAAAAAAGCTTTCCCAACAAAATGAAGATGATTTTTACAGACCAGGTATGAAAATGCAGTGTAGAAAGCTGCACTGAACCTTCTGTGCTTCAGAAACTTGCACAGGAGCTGAGTGAGGGAGCCAGACAGGAAACGTAAAGGGTGTCTTGACATGTATATTTCATCATTCGCTCTGGAGCCAACATCTAGCACTGACTTATTCTGTCATAATTTGTCAAATAAAAAGAAAAATTTGAACTGAGTCAAGTACTCTGTGTAAAAATGTGACCACAGCTTTCAGCTGAGGCTCCTCCCAGCCTTCTCTCCTAGCGCACATTTCGGATAATGTGTGTAACATTCCTCTAAAATTACCAAAACATGGACAGCTGGTTGATGTTTAAGTTCTTTAGAGACCAAATATGTGATGATTTTGGAAGGAATTCATTATTACCTGAAAAACCTAGAGTATATTTATTGGTTCTTCTGTTTTTTTTTTAAATGAAATTTCTTTTTTCTTTTTTTTTAAAGATTTATTTATTTATGCATACAAGAACTGGGGTACAGGTCAGAGGTGTGGGGGTGAGAGGATTCACCAGAGACAGAGCGGGGAGCAGAACAGGCAGACTGACTGAAACACACTGCTGAGGGGAGCAGTGGGTGAGACAGGAGAGGCCTGCATATTGGTCACCTCCCTGGCCGGGGATTGAACTCGTGCTGCAGTGGCTGCTGATAGCTTCATAGTGCTGTGACTTAACCCCTTGCTTCACCAGGGAGGCCCTATTTATTGGTTCTTTAAGCACTATTTTGCCTTAAAGTATTAAAATCCCTGAGAGTTTTCTCTTTTCACTTAAAATGCCATCATGATCAAGCAATAGTCAATAGTCAAGCAATGATTAAATATCATTTCTCCATCAGCCAACTCAAATCCATGTACTCCAAATACCTTGATTAAAATAGGACTCTCAGTTGTGGGTATATAGTTGTTTGAAATATCTCTTACTAAAATGAGTAAAAGGAAGGAAAAAAAGACTTTCATTTTCAGCATTTTAGGATTCCATTTGTAAGAATTATAGTGCAGAGCAGGACATGCTCAGAGAAAACTGTAAAATCAGTTTCTATGGAGAGCATCAAGTCTGAGAGAGAAAGGAGCATTGCAGGGGACAGGCTGCACAGTATAATGTAGGTTAAGATAATTGGGAAGGAGGGAAGGAGGCAAGAAACAATGTTTTGATCTCCAGTATCTATACCCCACTGCCTAAGTAATGGGCAAGAACGAACGAACTTATGATCTAATACCCAGAAATATGATCTCAGGGTCATTCCTGAGATTGATGCTGAAACTCCATGACAGAATAAGGGAATGGAAGAATAGACTTCAGCCAAGAAAAAGAGGCTCTTAAGAAGATAGATACATGAATAGAAATTTAAAAACTGAGGAGACTGCCTTGCTGGGAAATATCTGGTAGACACAGAAAAGACAGGGCCCGAGGCAGCACAGAGGTGGGCAGTCACTAAGCCACCTAACTCGTCTGGCCGCTTCAGCTGTTTGAGCTTGGGCTGAAGTCTCCTCCAGCCCAAAGTCATAGATGTAGCTGTGGGTGGCCTGCCTGCTAAGGAATTATGTCTTCAGTCAGTGGAGAATCACTGAAGTTTATGAGGAGAAGGTGATATGTTGGGAACAAATATAAACAATTTATCTTAAGGTGAAGAGTTTTTTCTCTGAATGAAGGCAGTAGCAGTAGACATCCTGAAGCATTGATGAAGTGCATGTTGTGCACCAGTCAGATGACACAGAATGTCCTGCACATACAGAGTGTGGGTACAAGTCAGGAAAATGCTATAGAAGTGACTCACAAATTGAGAAGCAAGGGATGCACACAAAAAATGTATTTGGCTTAGGGTTGGTGAAGAGGTAGTTTTAGGAAGGGTGGTATCAGAGTTAGACCTTGAGAAACAATGGTACAGACATGAGTGGTGTGAAGGGGCAGCCAGCCCAGCTGAGGGGACAGCTCGGGTGGAGGCCCGGAGCTTGGACATGCCTGACATGGGTGAAGGAGTGAGTAGCTGCAGTGATGAACACAGAGCGTTGGGCTGGAGAGAGGCTGCCTGACTAGAAAAGTCTTGTTTTTGTATCGGCAAGGAGAGCCTTTAGAGAATTCTCAGCAACACCGAGACTGATCAGACTTAAGTGAACCAATTCTAGCAGCAGGGTATAGACAGGATATGGAAGCTACAGGCAGACAGGTAGGAGACTGTTGTTGGTAAATGAGGGTGTTTCGGGGACGGGAGGTGAGGGAGGGGTTGGAGGGGATGGGAAAGTGTTAAGACTCTGAACAAAGTAAGGCAGAGGCAATTGGAATAGGAAAGAGGAAACAGATGGGAGAAGCAGAACATACTGACTAATTGGAGATAGAACATGAACGTTTCTGACCCCACGGAGGACCTACGATGCAACTGACTGAACAGCAGACTGTAGAAGGGGCAGGATGAGAGTGGTCTGGGGTACAGTGAGTGCTCCGGGTTTCTCCTGCAGCACAGTAAACAACCATAAATTTAAAGGCAAACAACCATGACCACTTTATCATGTGGTGGGTGTGGCTGTCTCTGCTGTCCAGTCTGGGACCTCTGCCAGAAAGACCGAGGACAACACGAACGGCTAGTACTGGACAAGCTGCAGCTGCGGAAGCCACTGCCAAAATGGCTTTTCCACACATCATCTGGCACTTCAGTAGAGGATGCCGGAAGGCTGGGCCCAGCCGGGATTGCCAGAAGCAGCGCCTACGTGCGGCTCTCCCTGGGAGTCAGGCTTATGTGCAGGCCTCATGTACCAGCACACAATGGCTCTTTATGCCCCAAGCGTGGAAGTCTGATGTCACTTCTACCTTACTGTATGGGTCTAAGCAGTCACCACCTGCCCAGACTCAAGGTGGGGTGGGAGAGGACACAGACTCCTTCTCTCAATGGTTTTAGGCTACTAGACCTCCACAATGATGGGAGAGAATAAAAACAAGAAGACAAGTGTTAGACGCTAATAGACTCTACAGGCTTCAGCAACTGATTGCATAGTAGGTTAAGGAAGAAGGAAACCCCAAAGATGAAAACAGAATGACATTTTCCACATTATAACACCGACCAGATAAGAGGCAAGTTTGGAATCCAAGCACCTGGGTTTGAATATTAACTTCACTCCCTGTTAACACTTTGACCATAAGCAAGTTACTTAATGTTTTTGTGCTCCATTTTCCTTATCCAATTTTAATCAGTATAATCATTGTAAACTACTTCAAAGGATGGGTGAGGAGGCTAGTTTAGAAATGTGAAGTTCATAAAACGGTGACAGACACACAGCACCCTCAGTTATTGTTAGCAGCTATTGTTGTTTATAAAACATTCCCACATGCGTTATTTCAGTGTTCGTCACTTGGATTATCCGACATAGCTCTTCCCATTATCATTGGTTAACAGATGAAGGACTTTGACCCCGAGAGGTCAGGCAACATTCTCAAGGTCACACAGCTGGAAGGTGACAGCTGGACCTGGGAACTCTGCTTTCCTGATCCCTGAACTCAGCTCCTCCCGAAGCACCACAGCCCCCCAGAAAGGAGTACACCCGGCCCTTTCCAGTGCCCACCCACACTGTGGGATTAGCTTCCTGGCACAGCCTCTGTGTTTCTGGCGCTGATGTCGTCCTCCCTGGAGACGCCGCTGCGGCTGCCTCTGCCTTCGCCCACCACCGGCATGTCTGAAATTTACTACAAGCTAGAAGCAGACAACTGTGACAGCAGGTGTGAGTCCTGTGGGCACGGCCCCCCTGCTGGAAATCTCCAGATTGTGGTATTTGTCTTGGAATGGGGGTGGGGTACGGTATAGCTGTTTCTACAAAGTCCACCAGGACAGACGGGACACGTGGATACACACAGCTCCCTTCGGACCCAGCCCAGTGCACATGCCAGGCCCAGATGTTCCTGCCCCTAAGGAGGGGACTAGCTGGTTGGGTGTGTGGAGTGCTTAGTAAGGAAGGATGGCCTGCCTTTCCCCTGAGAAACCACCAGGAGACCACACTCAGCTGGAGGTCGTCAGCTCCCGGGAGGGCTACCTGAAGGCCCACCCTGCAGACTCCCTGGGTGATCTGGCTGAGCCGCACTTTTCTCAGCCTCAGCCTGCCCCATCTTTCAATTTGGGGTGCTCAAAATCAAATAAAGAAATTTTCAGAACAGTCGACATTTTTTCCTTTCTGCTTAAATAGCCTAAAACACTGACATATGTGTGAGAAATTACTCTACCAGCCCACCAGGGACCCTGGAACTGTTTGGAGAGGAATAACAATGTCCATTGCTTTCTGTTAAAGGTCACCCCCTAGGCCTGAGGAATTTTTCCTGAATTACAAAGGAGGAACAGATCAAATACCTGTCATAACACACTTTCAGAACAAGGAACAAGCAGAAGTTCCCATTTATCTAAGGAATCTTTGAAAATCCTGCGTTGGGTGGAGTGACATTTGCTAATCATAGCAGTCCGCTTGGCAGGCAGCGGAAGTTGTGGTCAGAACTGAGTGGGGCGCTGTCCCCCAGGGATTTCATCTCACCTCTCAAACTTCCAGGAAGTCACTGGGAATGGCAGGAAGTCTGTCTGGCCTCAGTGGGTCTCACCCTGCCTGCCCACCCAGGCTTCCGCTCCACCCACATCTCAAGGCAGGGACCTCCCCAATAGAACTTTCTTCCTCTAGAGAAATGGTGCTACTTTGCCTTTGCTCATAGTTGAAAGGGCCAGGGTCAGCTCAGGAAGAGTCACCAGACAGAACTACTCAAACTGATGTGTTCACAAGTTACTTGGGTTCCTGTCCAATTCCACCTGAGGGTGGACTCATGGATGGCAAAAGCAAAAACACTCATGGGGTAAGCAATAGCACACCTGTCTGAGTTAACAAACTTGCTATTCTTTACATGTTTTTTAAGCATTACAATAACAACTAATGTTTGTAAACCCCTCTTAAATTTTTATGCTAATAACCCAGTTTCTTCTGTTACTGAATTGGTTAGGGGGTCCTTGGTTCTTTGAAAAGGAAGGAATACAAGATCCTGTCATGGCAGAAGCAAAGCAGAGTTTCTTAGAGACAGGGTGACAGTATGCTTGGGAAGAGGGACAGAGCAGGCAAGATCACTGGGGACCCTGCCACAAGCGGCGAGAGGGCTCATCCATGAGACAGGAAGTGTTGGTCCTGTTAGTCTTACCTGGAAGCTGGTGGACCTGTCATGGCAGTTGCCATGGTGATCTGAAAACCAGTCCTCCCTGGTACCACACGGGTGCTCCCAGGATGTTGCCTTAAAGCCCAGGCAGTAGGTTGGATGGGGACTGCCTTTCCCCTCTGGGTACTTCTGGGCTCTCCCTGGGCTTTATCAGCCCTGCCTATAGGTCAGGGCATCTTTAGGGTACCATGATGCTTGCACTCGAGGGGTGCTGTCCTACCAACCTTCATAAGTGTATTTTCCCTTTCTAACCTGCATGGAGTTAGTGTAATCCAACTTCAGTCTTTCACATGTGGCCATCCAGTTTTCCCAATATCATTTCTTAAAGAGAATCTCCTTCCCCTATTGTATGTATATGGCATCATGAATTAAATATTGATATATACGTACATTTATTTCTGGGCATTAGCTTCTGTTCCATTGATCCATGCATGTGTTTTCATTCCAATATCATACCATTAGTTAGAATCACTATTATTTTATATATAATTTAAGGTCAGATAATGTGATGCCTTTATTTCACTTGGTTTTTCTCAGGATTACTTTTGCTATGCAAGCCTTTCTTGGTGCCAAATAAATTTAAATCTTTTTATTCAATTTCTTTGAAGAATTCTGTTGGTATTTCAATGGGGATTACACTAAATTTATATATTACTTTTGGTAGAAAATTTGATAGAAAACACTTTGGTAGAAAATTTGGTAGTCATTTTGATTGTATTGAACACAGAAAATTGAGGTTGAAGTGTCTTTCTCTCTCCGCCATCAGCTGTATCTTTTAATAACATCCTGTACTTTTCATTGTATAAATCCTTCACCTCTTTGTTTAGGTTAACTACTAAGTTTTTGATTCTTTTTGAAGCAATTATAAGTAGAATTTCTTTCTCTTCTTGTTTGTTGTTTGTGTATATAAGAATACAACAGCTTCTTAAATGTTGATTTTGTAAGTTGCATTTTACTGTATTCATTTGTTATTTCTAGTACCTCTGGTGGAATCTTTAGGATTCTCATATATAATATCATATCATCTGCAAACAATGATAGTTTTTTCTAACCTTGATTCCCTATATTTCCTTTTTTTGTCTTACTAAAGCCTCTAATAATAAATTAAACAGAAGCAGTGACAGTGGGAATCTGACCTTAGAGGGAAAGCTTTCGCCACTAAGTATTCTATTGGCTGTTGTTGGTTTGTATTTATGACCTCTATTATATTCCTTATATTCCCATCTTGTTTACAGTTTTATCATAGGTTGATACTGAATCTTATCAAATGCACTTTTTAGATCTATTGATATTATCATATGGTGTATCTTTTCTTTTGTTGATGCAATATAATACAATGATATTTGTATATTTACCATCCTTGCATACCTGGGATAAGTCCCACTTGATCATGATATATAATCCTGGTAATGTATCATTAAAATCAATTTGCTAGTATTTTGTTGAAGACTTTCACATTGATATTAATCAGAGATAATGGTCTGTAGTTTTTTTGTACAATCTTTATCTGGTTTCCAAATTAGGGTGATGCTGGTATCATGAAATGTATTAGGGAATCTTCCCTCTTCATGGATTCTTAGAAATAATTTGAGCAATATGGGCATAATGTCTTTAAAAGTTTGATAAAATTCATTTGTAAATACATCTGACCCCGGACTTTTTTTTTAGGAAATTTTTGATTACTGTTTAAATTTCCACAATTATGATCCGTTTGTTTAGCTCTTCTGTTTCTTCCTGGTTTAGTCTTAGTAAACTATATTGTTCTAGAAATTTGTCCATTTCGTTGAGATTATCAAATTTCTTGGTATGTAGTTACATCTAGTAATTTTTCCTCTTTTATATCTATTTCTATTTATTAATGATTGCTCTCTTCTGATCTTTGTGTGTGTAGCTAGAGGTTTACCAATTTTATTTATCTTCCTGTAGAACTCTTATGAGTCTTTTTTAATTTCTATTTTATTTATTTTCTCTTTTATTATTTTCTTATTCTACTAACTTTAGGTTAGTAGAAGTTGTTCCTCTTTTTCAAATTGCTTTAGGTATAGTATTAAAATGTTTATTTGGGATTTTCCTTGCTTCTTAATGTAGGCCTACATTGTTATTATTTTCCCACTTAAGACCACTTTTGCTGAATCCTATAAATTCTAGTGGTTCTTATCCTCATTTTCATCAGTCACAAAGTGTTTTTTAATTTTTGTTTTAATTTCTTCTTTAGTTCAATGGCTATTTTGTGGTATGTTGTCTAATACCCACGTGTTTAGGTTTCTTCTAGTGTTTTATAGTTGATTTCTAGTTTTATGGAGTTATGGTTAGAAAGAGTTCTTGATATGATTTTAGTTTTCAAAGTTATTGACAATTGACTTGTGTTCCAACATATAGTTTATTCTTCAAAATGTTCCATGTGCCTTGGAAAAGACTGGTATGCAGTGGTTTTTAGGTGGAATGTTCTATAGATGTCTGTTAGATCTATGCATAACTCCTCATTTAAGGTTATTATTTCCTTATTTATGTTTTTTCATATTGATCAGTTCATTGTTGTAAAGGTTTAAAGTTCTGAGCATTATTGTATTGTTATCAATACCTCCCTTAAGTTTTGTTATTGTCTTATGTCTCTCAGTATTCCATATTTGGGTGCCTATATATTTACAGGGTTTTTTTTTTTACTGTTATAATAGGCCCTTAGTATAATATAATATCGTCTCTAGCTCTTATCTCTTTTTAAATTTGAAATCTGTTTTATCTGATATACTGTTTCTGACTTTTTTGATTGCCATATAATGTACTTTTAAAGGAACTTAAAAGCACTTTTATTTTTTTTTTTTTGAAGATTTATTTGCTTATGCATATAAGCACTGGGGTACAGGCCAGAGGTGTGGGGAGTGAGAGGATTCACCACAGACAGAGCGGGGAGCCAAACAGGCAGATCAACAGAAGTACACTAGCAGCGGGCACAGCAGGAGAGGTCTGCTGCGCCATGTAGGTCCCCTCCCTGGCCGGCAGCAGGGATCGAACTCGTGCTGCAGTGGCTGCGGTCTGCTTCATAGTGCGTTGCTTAACCCACTGTGCCACCAGAGAGGCCCTTAAAAGCACTTTTAATATACCTCATTCCCTTATAGAAGGGAATTTTTCTTCTTCCTTCTCTGAAATATAATTTTCTTTTGTTGAATTGTTGCCAGCAATGCAATAAAATATAGACCTAAACACAATGAATAATTGTGTTTTTGTACTGTATGAACTTACTGGTAATAATGATAAAAACAAGATGAAGAAAGAACATCCCAGTTCACTAATTTGTGGCAGGAGACCTTTCATCACTGAACTCTTTAACTAACTTTAGCTAGAAACTTTGGTGTGATTGGTGTGATGAGAAATGTCAGCATGACATTATTTACAAACTCTCCTATGGCCTAAGAAAGAAATAATATCCCTACATGAGAAAAAAGCGTCCTCAGTAGCAGTCTTTTCCTCCCTTCAACACAGGGCTTTCCTGTAACCAAGGAATTGTCCTAGTTGTTTAAATAGCCAACTTATTGCCTATTAAGATTTTCATAGGTTCATGACATCCAAGTGAGATTAAAAAAAAAAAAGCTGTTTGTGGCTTTATAAATTTTAGAGCACTTTGAAATCAATTTGTTTTCAAGTTTGATCCTTAAGATCATATGTGACTTAGGTAGACTGAGTAAGATTATTCTTGCCTCATGGAATAGAAAAGTTCAGTTTATGTATTTGAGATGACCCGCTTCAAGATCTACATTGAGGTTTGAACCCATATTTCTCAGCGTTTGGTTCAAGCTGCCGCCCAAGAGGTTTTCAGAACATTTTCAGCCTCCTGAGAATTGACTACTGTTAGAGGGTGAGTCAAATGTCTGCGAGTCTAGGGTCATTCACTTTACACAAGCAGACAGACAGACGTATACTCTACATGAATTCTTGAAAGTCCTGCCTGTCAATTTTATATTGTGCTTATATGAGGACTTAAATGCTTATTATGAGACAAATATTATTCTGAGACTCCGTTTGATGGTCAATGGTTCTATGGGGAGTGTGTTTCAGGGGTGTAAGTGAGCGAGGAACAGGTAGAGTAACTGAACAGCTCCTGGGGAAGCTGGGCTTGGATTCAACAGGACTCAAGACTTCTAAGAAGGTTGAAAGGCTGAAAGCTAGATTTGATTGAACCACTCTACTGGAATGGAGTTGGAATTTCTATTTCCAGGTAAGACAAGCATATACAAGAATAAAGTGTACATAGCTCAGGAAATGCCTCACATAATTCTCGGTGCGTTTCAGGTTCTAGTTGTGGGACATGAAGGGGAATATAACTTATTTCTTAGGGAAAGTCCCTATGTCTGTCCTCTTTCCAATCCCATTCAGAAAACCAGTGATTTGAAAAAGTCTTGGTATGAAGAAATGAAGACCTTCTCAGAGGTCTGAGTCTGATAGCAGTGGCAGTTTATCTGACAAGCCCTATATAAAAATGTTTTGAATTGTGAAATCTTTAAAGTGGTCCTGGACTTCATAGTTTGCTATAGGTTCAAGAAAACTTTGTCTTTTTTTTAAATGCTGACTTAATTCAGATATAATTCATATGCAATAGAAATCCACCACTTTAAAATATAATTTGGTGGGTTTTATTACACAGTTGTGCATTGATCATTACTAAGGTCATCTCATTACCTCAGAAAGTAACGTCATACCCATTAGCAGTTGCTCTATTCCCCATCTCCTGTTTAGATCCCCTGGTAACCATTAATCAGCTTTTTGTCTCTAATGGATTTGCTTGTTTTGGGTATCTCCTATCAATGGAATCATGTAACTATGGCCTGTTGCTTCTGGCTTCTTTCACCTAGAATAATATTTGTAACATTTGTCCGTGTTGTAGCATGTGTCAGAAATCATTCCATTTTATGATTATGTAATTTTCTGTGGATATACTACATTTTGTTTATTCATTCATAATTTGATGGAAATTCGAGTTGTTTCTACTTTATAGCTGTTTTAAATAATATTGTCATGAACATTTATGTGTACAAGTTTTTGTGCGAGCATATGTTTTCCATTTTCTTACCTAAGAGTGGAATTCCTGGATCATATAGTAACTCTACATTTAGCTTTTTGAAGAACAGCCAAACTTTTTTTTTTAAAAGTAACTGTACCATTTTGTAATCCCACCAGCAATAAATGAGGGTTCCAATTTTTCCACATTCTTGACAACACTTGTTATCTTTTTTATTTTATTTCTCTAGGAGGGGTATGAAGTGATACTTCTTTGTGGTTTTGATTTGTATTTCCCTAATTTTCATGATACTGAGAAACTTCTCATGTTATTACTCTTCATTTGTATTGTTTTCTTGGAGAAATACTGATTCATAGTCTCTGCCCAATTTTTATTTTTTTAATATGTTTTTAAAAGATTTATTTATTTATGCATACAAGAACTGGGGTACAGGTCAGAGGTGTGGGGGTGAGAGGATTCACCAGAGACAGAGCGGGGAGCAGAACAGGCAG
>JAGFMF010011799.1:1237493-1296614 GCA_019455555.1 Galemys pyrenaicus | reverse complement strand
TCCCCTCCCTGGCCGGCAGCAGGGATCGAACTCGTGCTGCAGTGGCTGCGGTCTGCTTCATAGTGCGTTGCTTAACCCACTGTGCCACCAGGGAGGCCCTGTCAACTTATTTTTTATCACTAGAAATAACATGAGAAATTTATGTGTAAGTTGTTTTTAATTAGCTAAAAAAGAATGAAATGGAAGACTCCAGCATGGCTGCAGCTATTGCTGAATACATAATCACGAAATGTAGAAGTTCTGAAAATTTGCAAGAGTGTTAAACACTTTTAAAAATCACTTTTAAATTATCTTTAAAATGCTTAAGATTTTTAATACCTTTTAAAACTCACTTTTTTATTTTCAGCACCCAAAGTTATATAAGGAGTAAGAGTAACTCCCAATTTAGTGAGGTAAACTCAGTCAAAGAGAAAATAAGAAATTTTCCCCTTTTTTAAAAAATATATACACAGGAGGTTATATTCACCCACCATATCTGTGAGATGATGCACGAGAGCCTGATCACAGTGTTGGCTTCAGGGGAAAGATGATTGGAGGAGAGAGATAGACTCACTCTCATTGTATATTCTTTTGTACCACTTGAATTGTATACCATTAACTATTAAAAAGTAAAATAAAATTTAATTTTTCAAAAGCTGTACCTTTAAAGTTAGGGGGGATGTTTAAAAAGAAAAAAATATGTAAGTACACATTAATTAAGCATTCATGAATTCAATATTCAAACATTGATATAAACTAATTTTACTAGTTGGAATGATGAATATTCAAATATTTTTATATTACATAATATGAAATGGTGATCTTTTCCCAGCTTACAGAAAAAAAATTAATTGATAACAGTTTCTTGATTTCTATGAGATTACTTATTCAAGACTCCTTTTCTACTTAATCATTATGTCTTAGGATTTGCTAGCCCACAAAAACAGCAGTTATCAAAGACTTAATAAAAGCTTATGGGCAACAGCTATGACATTGAAGAAATTCTTTTCAAAACTTGTATTTTTTCTACCAATTGGGAAAGATTAATTTTGGAGGCGACTGCCTTGGTCTAACTCACAGAATTTTTTTTTTTTTCCAGAAGCAAGTGTGATAAACTCTCAAGTAAAAGGAAGCAGCTCTTGATTTAGTTACAATCAGGTGGAGTCAATGGCGTATCCAAAGCATGAGCATGTTTTCAAATTCCAGCTCTTTGAAGTTTTTTAGACTTTGGAAAAATCACTTAACTTCATTGATTCAGTGACTAAGTCACTTAAGTTAACTCACTGAGATACAATTTCCTTCTCTCTATAATTTGCTTTCAGAATTGTGAGGATAAAAGACAATGTTTATAAAGACCCTAGGATGCTGGGGTCAAATTAGAGAGTCTTTTCAAGGTAAGCAAGGGGTCAGCTCATTGTTGACAAAAGAAGAAACCGTGAAGCGAGAAATATGAAACTGAAAAACTATCAAAAACACTATAAGAAACCTAAAGACTCTGGTGAGCTGGTATGAAGGATTGGTGGCATGTAGGCTGGAGGCTAGGATGATCAAACGCATCCAAGAGAGTAAGCTGAGGACAAACATTGCTCTTGACATTCTTGATGTTGCCTCAGAAAGGCCGCTGCCTGCCTCAAGGCCACAGAAACTGGCAGCAAGTGCCTCGCCCTCTACTGTCAACTTAGTAACTCCAGAACAGCACAGAGAAGTCCCTCTAGAATAAGGAGCTAGTGAAAACGGGTACAAGCTGTCCCCTTGGGCATTTCCTGCTCCACCATTCCCTCAGCAACAGTCAGTGCTGACAGACTGAAAATATCGAGAGATCTCCTTCTCTTCATGATGTCTCTTTTTAAGTTTAAAGGGTGTGAGGAGAACTGGTTTAGGTGGAGATGGTCATGGGACCCAATGCTCTCCAGCCTGCCCCTTTTCTTTCCTTAAAGTCACTGGGAAGCATGCAAACCAAAACCTGGTTTTCACTTTGCCTTTGTCCCTCAGGGCTACTGACTTCTCTTGGGGAAACGTGACTTATGATAAACTAGACACTCACTGTAAAAGAAAAACAACAGAATTTATAAATAGCTTTAAAATTATGTGAAGCAAATTAGAAACAGTACACAACAAATTTAAGCAGTGAGAGTGTCTCAAAGACACAGACAGTATTATTAACATGGAAGCAGGAATAAGAAGTCATAGAAAGAATCATGAAAAAAATATTAGGAATGAAACAATGTAATAGTTGAAATTAGAAAGACAAGAAAAATGAAAAAACTCACAAGCTAGACAGTCAGACTGAGAAGCTTTCCCAGAAGTTAGCAGAAAAGATAAAAAAAATTAAAATACAAAAGAAAAATTAAGAGATATGGAAGGTAGACGTGTTAACACTAGAATTCAGAAGACATAGAAGAGTAAGTGGCAGGAAGGAAATATTTGATGATAAGATGATAAATATCCAAGAATTAAAGGACTATCTCAGACCTCAGACTGAAGGACTCACTCAGATCACTGAGCAGGGTCAGAGTAGATGAGCAGGTGAGACTCAGGGATGCAAAACTTATGGAGGCACTTGCATGACGCTTAGAGTGCCTCAAAATTTGTACCCCAGACCTCTCAGTGGCCTCACGTCTCTCCTTCCTGCAGGAAAACGAGGTAAAAATCACATTTAAAAACACTGTCTAGATACATTTAAGGTCATCTGAGACAAAGAAAAACATCAAATATTTTTGAGGAGGAGAGGTAAATTATCTCTAAAGAAGTAAAAAGAGACTTAAGTCAGCTTTCATAATAACAACATTAGACATAATAACTGATTAATATTTTGAAAATATAAAAGGAGAAAAAACTTTAAATGTAGAGTTATTTTCTCCCCACCCACGAACCCTTTGACCCTTTCTCCATTTGATCCTTTCAATCAGAAACCTCATTTTGGTTGTCAGTGTTTGCAATTTTTAAAATTATTTTGCTTTGTCAGTTCATCAACTATGAAGCCAAAAATAAATAAACAAACAAACAAATAAAGGCCTTCCTGGTGGTGCAAAGGGTTGAGCACCACACTGTGGAGCTTCCACAGCCACAACAGCGTGAGTTTGATCCTTGGCAGGGAGGGTCCCGCATGGCACAGCAGACCTCTCCTGCCTCACCTGCTGCTCCCCTCAGCAGTGTGTTTCAGCCTGTCTGCCTGTTCTGCTCCCCACTCTGTCTCTGGTGAATCCTCTCACCCCTACTGTACTGCTGCTCTTGTATGCATAAATAAATAAAATCTTTAAAAAAAAAATAGGAGACAAGGAAGGCCTCAAAATATTTGTTTCTCTATTAAACAGACTTCTAAAAATTCCTAGAGGAAGAAGTCAAAAATAGAAATAAAAGAGAGTGCCTTAAAAAGACAAAGACTTAAAAAAACAGAAAAATGAGTATTACACTTATAACCACTTGTAACTAAAGTTCTCTTTACTATATTAATGGAGAATCTGGTGTCTAGTATTTAAAATAACAAAAAAATTATATAATGATTATAAAGAAAGAGAAAGATAATCATCATTTGTAATTAATGAGAATTAATTACAATAAATTATGAGAATTAGAGTATGCCAAGGTAAGCAGGTAAGTGCATAAGCAAAAGAACTTTCTATAATGTATTTTTCTAAAAAGCTCTTTTCTATAATGATAACCTACTAGAAAAACAAGATGAAAAATAGGATAAATTCTCTATAGGCACAAAAATACAATATAGTATTATGTTTCCAGGCATTAATAAAGAATTCAGAAAAACCCTACAAAAAGAATTTTAAACTTTTTAAAGACAAAGAGTAGACCTGAATATACTTTCTATAGTCTAAGATAGAATGAGGTAGTATGCTACTATAAAGGTAAATTTTTTCTTAAATTAATCTATAATGTTAACATGGTGAATCAAAATTTTAACTGGATTAATAAATTCCAAAATTTAAATGGGAAAATAAATGTCCATAAATAGAAAGTTCAACTCTGACAAGAAAGGGCAAAGGATGTGAATTAGGCAATTAAAAATCCATATAATTAGAACATTTTAGTGTCGATCAAATAACTAAAAATTAACTTAGGGACTATGACAGAGAATTCAGACACAGACCCATTTATATAGGGAATTGTATCATATTATTAAGGAGGTCCCACAAGTCAATAAGGAAATAGTGAACTGTTGAGAAGATGTTATCCAGAAAACTTCATTCCATGGAGAAAATGGATGGGTTCCCTACTTAACTCTACACATAAAGGTGGCCTCTAGGATTAAAGATGTAATTATGGAAGGTAAAATTAGAAGATCAAGAGAAGAAAATGTAGGTGCATATTTTTGTGATACAAGGGCAGGAATACACTTCATAAACACCCAATGCACACCCCACAGGTGAAAACTTGATTAAAAATCACTTTTAAATAGTTATGTAGAACCTCTCAGATCTCAAAAATAATAACAAAAAAGTTTCTGCATAGGGACTAATAAAGAAATAATCTGAGCTACTATAAATGGAAATTTCTTACTCAGACATTATATTTATTAAAATTAGACATATCCACTATGTTCTTCTATATAAATATATGAGATTTTAAAAGAAGTTCATAATAGCAAAGAATATCTAACTGTGAAGACATCAAAGAAGATATTCAAGTTCTTATTTTTCTTCTTTATTCAAATTGAACCCAAAGCAATTACTTAAAAGAAGCCTTGTTAGATGAGGCTTACAAAAAATAAGGCACAATGAAGAATGTTTGAAATTCACTCTCTGTTTCTTGGAAACTTGATCTAATTAAAGTAGGAATTTTCTAAATAGGATACATGAAACAAGTTGGTTTTGAGCCATTTATATTTTAATCAACAAAGCCAGGATTTATTCAAACACACAATTTGCTCCTCACATTGATGTAAACTTATAGCTTTTAAGAAATTTCCTTAACTTACTTAAGAAACATTCATTAGGAATATTGTTCTGTTGGGAACCCCATCCTTCCAATAGTATTTATTTTGTTTTTTTTTTTTTAAAGATTTATTTATTTATGCATACAAGCACTGGGGTACAGGCCAGAGGTGTGGGGGGGTGAGAGGATTCACCACAGAGAGCGGGGAGCAGAACAGGCAGATCGACGGAAGTACACTGCTGAGGGGAGTAGCGGGCACAGCAGGAGAGGTCTGCTGCACCATGTGGGTCCCCGACCTGGCCGGCAGCAGGGATCGAACTCGTGCTGCAGTGGCTGCGGTTTGCTTCATAGTGCGTTGCTTAACCCACTGCGCCACCAGGGAGGCCCACCAATAGTATTTATTTTGATCTTATAGAGTACTAATGGAAATTAACACTATAGATTTTCAAAATATGGTGGGAAAAAATTAATGTAGCTATATAAAAAAAATCATTGTTATGTTACACCTTGAGGCAAAATTCACTGTATGTGAATTTACAATTCAAAAGAACATTAAAATAGCAAGCAGTTGATAAAAGACCCAAATTTCATTTGGATATAGAACATCTCCTTCACAAATTAGATTGGCCTCTCCTAAGATTTTATCGTATAAAACCAAAATTCTTTACAGAGATTCAGATATGATGGAGCATAACCATTTGTTGAACTGACTGTGGGTGGCAGTCAAGAAACTGTGTGGTGGCACAGACATAAAGGGCACTTTCCTTTTCAGTGCAAGATGAAATTGCTGGAATATCTAAGACCAGACCATTAGTGGGCTGATGGAGCAGAATGACTATGAGATGGCTTTCTATTTGCTTGTTGATAAAATCATTTGCCTTTTATTTTCTTATTGAAAAAATCATTTGCTATGTCTATATGCGTGTATATATACATATATACACACACACAGATATATATATATAAAATCTGGCATATACAGACTATATTATACTTTAAAATATCACATTAAAATATTTTTTAATCATTTCATCTAGTACCAAATATCATCTAAAATTTGAATAAATTTAGGTCTATATTATGGTATATATGTTAAATTAAGCTGCATAATGTCTTGAAATTAACTGATCTGTTGAATACTATGTAATGATTAAACAAATCAATAAACATTTGTTGAGACTGGGCATTATGCAAGGGCCTGGGGTACAATAAGGAATACCACTGAACAACAGAAAGAAAGTGGCAACCCCACACCAGCTTCCCAAAGCTGTAATAATTTCAACTCACCACCTGAGTTCAAAGCAACTATTAATAGAAATGACGACCACTTGTTCAGTAATCACAAGCACTGTGGTAGGACCTTTACATGTTATTTTATTAGTTTCTTATAACAATTCCACAAAGTAGGAATTATTATTTCCACTTCATAAATTCAGTAAAACAAAGATGAAATTTAAGTAATAGGCTCAGACAGCTCTAAGTGCTGAGCAAATAATGCATTCCAAAGGGAGTGTTGATGGCATGAGGTTTCTGTGATCTCCTGTTAAACATGGCAGATTCAATATGTACATATCTCCCTATACTCCCCCACTACAATAATACCCCATTACAATGATAGTAAAGAAGTGAAAAGGGCTTACGTCCTTTTAAAACAGAGTGAAGATATTAACAAATTTGAAAGCTGGAAAATGACAACTGACTTGATTATGGAAAACTGGAAACTGAACACCGTGATATTTGGGGAGAGGAATTTGGGGATAAAGATCCCATCAATTCATGCCACAGCATTTCAGTGAGACCTAGGAATTGGAAGCCTCAGACACTCTAAGGCAGGCTGCATGGGATGTGGTACTAGGTGAAGTCAGAGAGGAGTGCTTGAAGGACTCCGAGACTTTGTCTTCTCCCATTTAAGGTAGATGTTTGGAGGATTCTCTCTGGAAAAACTGAATAGCTCATTAGAACAAATGTACAAAGCCTAGCTCTTTGGTCTCAGCTTACTGGGTAGAAGCAACTGCCCTTTGTGAGGAAGGACTTGGACCTGACTGGTTAGTGGCCCAAATAAATCCATTAAAGCAAGAATCATAGAAAATTAGATATATCATGTTTCAACATTTTAACTGGCTCATTTACCAAATTTGTATCAAAATGCCAACTTATTTTATTTGAGAAAGTATCCACTGATTGGAATTCCACTTTGTAGAAGTTGCCCATATGCCTAGTACATCCTTTCTAATTTCTGTTAAGAGTGAAAACTTACACCAGCTAAAGCAAAATGAGTGAAGAATCCTTTAAGATTAAAAAAGAATTCACAACAGCTCCTCTTTTGCCTTATTTTGCCCACACCTGATTAGCATTTTAAAAGTTAGCAAATGGCCTTATAGAAGTCTTTCCAAAGCATTCAACTTTCAATGTTTATAGAAACAACAGTTGTCTTTTTATATTCAGGGTTAATTAATAAATCTGTTTGAGTTCTAGAAATATAGTAATAGGCATAAATCAGTTGGGAAACAAGCATGATTTTCAGAAAGCATTCTCTACCTCTTTGTATTCTCTACCTCTTTGGTCTGAGTAACAGGTCCCATCTATAAGTCCGTATACTGAAATATCGTGAGCAATAAGAGATAAAGTAGGTAGATTCAATAGATCAGACAGTCATTTTAGCATGACAAGGAATTTGAAATTGATTCTACAAACAGTGAGAAGTAACTAGAAGACCTAAAGATGAGTGATACCATTTGTGTTTTAAAAGATCTTTTTGACAATGGTGTGAAAAACATATTATGAAGGATAATGGTGGCTGCCTTCACTTGTAAAATCTGGAATATATTTTGGAGACAGAGTTGTCAAAACTTGTTAATGGGCAGAATACAGAAGGTTAGAAGTTTTGGAATGACTTCTAGTTTACAAAAACTTGAGCATCTAGGGGAGAGAAATAGTATTCATTGAGGTGGAGAAGGCTGGTGGAGAAAATTCCATTTTAGTCATGTTAAATAACATTAACCATCCAAAAAGAGACACTGGATCTGTAAGCTTGAAGCTCAGTGATAAGGAGAAGGCTGGAGAGGTGAGTTGGTTCATACTACATATTAGTTCCTTTACATCAACCTTAAATTTCTATTTTTGGGGCCTGCCTGGTGGCACAGTGGGTTAAGCAAAGCACTTTGAAGCAAACCACAGCCACTGCAGCACGAGTTCGATCCTTGCTGCCGGCCAGGGAGGGGACCCACATGGCACGGCAGACCTCTCTGCCCGCTGCTCCCCTCAGCAGTGTACTTCTGTTGATCTGCCTATTCTGCTCCCTGCTCTCTGTGGTGAATCCTCTCACCCCCACCCCACACACCTCTGGCCTGTACCCCAGTGCTTGTATGCGTAAATAAATAAATCTTTAAAAAAATTTCTATTTCCTGTTTCATCTACTTGGGTAGTATTAATTCTTGAGTATTCATATTTAAAAAGTGGCATTGACAGCTTTCTCTTCTACTTCCCATCTCCTGTCAACTGTATATTTGCTTTTCTTATCAAGGCTGACAATATAACACTGTTCTGTAATCATATTGAAATTTTCTATACAGTATCTATATACTGAACTAAAAGTCAAAAATGAGTATATAGCATTTACAACATAATGATAAGAGTTTTCTTCACTTAAGAATCAAATATGCTTGAGCTGCATCCTTTCTCAGTGGGTCCAGAGACAAGTGCCACTTGAAAAAAATGTAAAGTATCTGTGTCAAGTAAGTCCTCTGTTCTAGGTTAAAAATTATTTTCCTGGGAATTTTAAAGGAATTACCTTAGACATAAGAATAACATTGTACTCTTGCATCTGTGCTGTTCGATTACATATTGATTCTAATTCCTTAGTTGATGACTTATCTTTATTTCTCTTCATGGAAACTCACATAATTTTTTCTTTTTAATGATGTGTAGATGCTTTTCTTTTCCCCATTCAAACTTGGAAGCACTCAGCAGAGCCTTTTCATGCTTCCTTTTAACATTGGGAAACTAACTTCTTGTTTTAGACTTTATATAAAGTACTCATTATCATTACAGTGCTTCTACAGGTGACTTAAATTCTGTGCTTATTTTCTTATGTAAATTAGGGTATAAATATTCAATAATAGTCTGTTCCATAGGGTTGGTGTGAGATTTGAATGAGTAAATTTTTAGAAAATTCTATAAAATGCCTAGCATATTGTATATGCTCAATAAATGTCTTGTTTTAATAATTATATCACCTTCTTTTCTACTTTGAAGCTCAAAAAATGTTGGACATTCCAGATTGATTCTCCATGTATGTGTGTGTGTGTGTTTTTTTTTATTAGCTAACATTTTCTAGGTTTTTTGGTCATTGTTCTTTTATGCTCTATGGTATGTCCTTCACACTATTCTCCAAACCTTTAAAAATAATTTGGCATAATTCTCAAAGTTCTCCTGACTAAAAAGAAGGGGAATGGAGGTATCACATTCCCAGACTTCAAACTTTACTACAAAGCAATAATAATTAAAACAGCCTGGTACTGGAACAAAGACAGACACACAGACCAATGGAACCGAATAGAAATCCCAGAAGTAAAACCACACATGTATGAACACCTGATTTTTGACAAAGGAGCAAGGAAAATACAATGGAACAAGGACAGCTTATTCAATAAATGGTGCTGGCAAAATTGGACTGCCACATGCGAAAAAAAATGAAACTAGACCACTCCCCCACAACATGTACAAAAATCAACTCAAAATGGATAAAAGAATTGAGTGTAGACCTGAAACCATAAAATATATAGAAGAAAACATAGGTCAAATGTTACAAGACATATATTTCAGTAATGCCTTTGAAGATGCATCCCCCACAGCAATAAAAATAAAAAAGAAGATAAACAGCTAGGACTAGAGCAAATTAAAAAGTTTCTATATAGCAAAAGAGACATTACCCAAAACAAAGAGACACCCCACTGACTGAAAAAAAAATTTTGCACTCCACACAACTGAAAAGGGACTGGTCACAAAGATATACAAAGAACTCACAAGACTCAAGAAAAACAAAGTAAACAACCCAGTCAAAAAATGGGCAGAAGACCTTAAAAGACACTTCTACAAAGAGGACATGCAAATGACCAATAGGCACATGAGAAAATGCTCAACATCCCTCAGAATCAGGGAAATGCACATTAAAACCACAGTGAGATAACACCTTATACCAGTAAGAATGGCACATATTAAAAAACCAACAACAGATGTTGGTGAGGATGTAGAGAAAAAGGAACTCTACTACACTGCTGGTGGGATGCAAGTTAATCCAACCACTATGGAAAACCATATGCAGGTTCCTCAGTCTACTACAAATACTACAAATACAAATACTACAAATACAGTCATAGTACATATGACCAAGAAATTCTACTCCTAGGGATCTACCTAAATGACACAAAAACACCAATCCAAAAGAGTACCTGTACCCCTATGTTTATTGCAGCACTATTTATAATTGGTAAGACCTGGAAACAACCCAAATACCCAAAAACAGATGACTGGATCAAGAAGATGTGGTACATATACACAATGGAATACTATTCACCAATCAAAAAAGATAAACTAGAGACATTTGTAGAAACATGGATGGAGCTAGAAAGGATTATGCTCAGTGAAATGAGTCAGAAGGCAAGAGAAAAATACCAGATGGTTTCATTTTTAGGAGGAATATAAATGAACAAAAAATGGGCTCAAGGAAAAGAACAATAACAATAAAAAAATCAAAACAAAACACAACAAGAACAAAAAGACAAAGACAAATCTAAAAGCACTTGGCAGAGGGTGGGGGGGTTGGGAAGGTTTGAGGGACTAGGATAAAGGCAGAAAGAGCACAATGGACTGAGGTGCTGGTGCACTGGTGAAATGCTGGAAATTCCATGGGGACTAGAATTGATGTCAAATATATATAAATAAACTAATTAATTTTTAAAATTTTGGTGTAATTCTAATCTTTGATTGTCTGCCCATAAATTAACAATAGGATAGACGAACAGCTTGAATTGCTAAAATAACTCATGTAGTCGTCATCTAGCTTACCTGGGAACAAGGCAATGACTGCTCAAGATGGTAGCAATCATCTAATGGACTTTTAAGTAACCATCTGATTGTTCTCCTCTCCTCACTTTTATTCCTGCCTTCTATGCCTGCTGACTGAGCCTACAGCTACTTTGGGATTCTATTAGGGAGAAAGCTCTTTATTGTTGCCCCTGTATAGTCAAGACTATTGCTTCTTTGACCCCTTTTATTCATCAGTAGGTTTGCATTCTTTCCCACATTCCAGAAAGTTCTTCTCTTCATCATTGTGGGTCACTTGCTTTGCTGTCATTTAATAGGGCCTTTGGAGGCAGATTTAGATGTTGTGCTCAGTCTACCATCGTCAATTAGAAGTTATGTTCTGACTTTCATTCCAGCTGCTCTGCTCTGAACTGGTCATCTTATAGAAGTCAGAAGGCTAAAATTTAGAGAGGGACTGTTGACCTCTAAAATAAATCTTTTGTTATCTACTGTCATACTCAAAAAGTTCTTTGAATTTAGCTTATGAAGTTTTGTTAGGAATGAGTACCAGATTGGGTACTCAGTAAAATTTTGTTTTGATTTGAATCCTGTACAATTGCTAAATTGTACTCAAATGGTAGAGATAACTAAGATGGGGGTTAAAACACAGGTACAATTTGCTTAAATGTAAAAGACTTAATTATAATGGCAGTAGATCTGAAAATGTTTAATAGTCTATGTAACAGAGTTTCCTAACTATCATGAGAGATGATCTCCAAGAAAGAGGGAGGTGGTAAGTGGGGGAAACATGGCACTCTTTACACCTCTTCTTGGAAATTTATTATGCATATGCTTAGAATAGGGTTTTAAGAGTTTAACAGTTTTGTAGTAAAAAAAAAAAAGTCTGATTTTATAAATTCAAATTATGTAAAACTTTTGTAAAAAAAAAGATTCAGCTCACTTTTTTGAGCTGTATCTATAAACATCATAAAAAGCTAGTGTCCTCCAGAATACACTTACGAATTATTTCTATATAGTATTGCCTACTAGCTTAATAGTTATAATTTTTTTACTTTGTATTAAGATTTATATTTCTTTTTTTTAATAATAGTTATAATTTTAAAAACTTTTCAACAGTAATGAGCAGAATCCCACTAAGTTTCTGACTTGGAGACTAGTGTTATCAATGAGCAATACGATTTTATTGTTATATTAAATGTGTTTGGAAATAAGCTGCCTACTAGGAAGAGATAAAGAACAATCTACTGTATATATGTTTTCATCTCCTGTAGAGAAGTAACTTTCTTAGGACTTTCCAGGACAACTAATACATCTTAATTTACTAGCAGTAACCTGAGATAATGGAAAAGCTTTTCCCACTGAGAATCTCACCTATTCCACAAGAGGGTTTTTGCAACTTGCTGTGTTTGACTGGCAAAACCAGTGGACATGTTGGTTTTCGGAAGTCACTTCTCTGGGTGCTCTTAGTGTCATACGGTGGCTGGAGGGGAAGTTCCAGTTCTTTACCATGTGACCACCAGTCACCCTTTATGGGAAAAGAATTGAAAACACAAAATTAGGTATTGCAGGACATTTTCATATGCTGCTTTATGTCTCAATAGATTACTGGCTATTCTAGTAGTATTCTAAAACGTTAATAAATAGTATTCTAAAGAAATAAATTACTGGCTATTCTAATAGTATTCTAGAGTAAATGTATTTCTTGACTTCAGACTGAATTTCTTGAAAGGTATCTAAAATGAATTATGTATTTTTAGCTGAAGAACCAGCGCTAAATTCTTAAACTACCTCCTATTAACAGGTGGGAGAGTAAAAATAAATTTATTTTTCCATGTTTTATTAAAAAAACAAAAAACAAAAGAAATTGCATGCATTATAAAAATACATATATATACATAAAACATGATTTAATCTAAAAATTGTGTTCTATACTTTGTCTTATGACAATACAAATAATGTATTATAATCTAAGATGGTGGTTTTCAAAGCTTTTAGTCCATGACCCATATCATGCACAGGATGCACATAAGTTTCAGGAAACAGTCACTCTTGCTTTGCAGTAGACTCAACTATTTTTCTATTTTGTTGCTTCTCTCAATATTGCAATGTTGGTTGCAACCCACATTGATTTATACTTCACTAATAGCTCAATTTGAAAAACTTTGTTCTAAGAGGTAATATTTTCAATGTTACTAAATATTTGATAGTAAAACTCGATATAAGTACATAGGAAGAGAACAGGTAGGTTCTTCATCAGTACTTATAACAATTTGACCTGTTACAAGTTCAGAAAACTAAGAGAAATTGTTACTTAACAATTCTGACCAAATTTTTTTTTTTTTAAATCTGGTTGATCAGGTAGAAGAGAGAGAACCCTGGAAAACGCAACAGTGATACCTTGGAGTTCTTGGAAATTAATGGGGAATGAAAGTGACCCAGGGCATATCAAACACCTATCTTATGCTTTAGGAAGGAAATTCACTTTTAAAAAGATCCCTTTGATTCTGTAGTCAAACACTTTAAAAATATGATTCTAGGGGCCTCCCTGGTGGCTCAATGGGTTGAGCACCACACTGTGGGGCTTCCACAGCCACTGCAGTGAGTTTGATCCCTGGCCAGGGAGGGGACCCACATGGCACAGCAGACCTCTCCTGCCTCACCCGCTGCTCCCCTCAGCAGTGTATTTCAGTCGATCTATCTGTTCTGCTCCCTACTCTGACTCTGGTGAATCCTCTCACCCCATCCACCCTCCCCTCCCTACTGCCTCTGGCCTGTACCCTAGCTCTTGTATGCATAAATAAGTAAAATCTTAAAAAAAAAAAAAAAAGACTACAAAAAATATGATTCGAAGAGTTGAATATAATTTTCTAATAAGTGATATTATAATAAATAATATTCTTATAATGTCACTGAAGCTACTTTGATATGTAAAAATAAAAGGCATCAAAAGAAACCTATGTGGGCACATAGGGAGTCAACTCTCAAATGTACTTAGTTTCTAAAAAAGCTAGGCATGTACAAAAGAGGTACACAACAGCAAATAAAAAAACTTAATGGAGTCAACTTGTGAGATTTTTCAAGAAGCTTAGAAGAACTTCATGGAATATGCCGAAAGTAACAAAATTAGGAGTTTCTGAGGAAAAAGAAAAATGGGATGACTGTGTACCAAAGAGGGAACTAAGCCCTGACTAGCTGAAGAGTCTGACCTCACTTTGCAACTTTCAACAGAGTGCCAGCCAATGACAAACTGGAACAGGGAGGATGAAAAAGTTTTCAGAGATCAAAGAAATTTAGGAACAAGGTAAGTTTAAAGAATAGGGGAGGCTTATGCCTTATTTTTCAGCGGGTTAAGGTGAATTGTGAAAATTAAGACTGTGAAAGAGATCCTAGGAATTCTAGCACTGATCACTAAGCAGATGGTGTCTTCCAATGGTTCAAAATAGTCACATTCTGCTGTTGTCAAAGTGCAGACTTTTTGCAGCTCTTTTCTACTGCATTTCATGATTTTTGTAATGTTTATTATGCTCCCAAGTCTAAGATTTATAGGCCTTCTCATGCCTTACTCCCACCAAAATTTTATGAGGTAGTTACACCCATTGAACAGATGAAAGAACTGCTGATTCAGTCATCTCCCCAAGTTGCCATATGTCCAACCCCCACTATCTGTGCACACAGCTCCTTTCTGTGCTACATGGCCTTTCAAATCTGCTGTGTAAGGCAGTCAGATAAGCAGACATCTACATTATTTCAAAAGTAAAAATCAAAAGGCATTAAGCCTGAGAAAGATCTTCTATGATAAAGTTTTAAGGCATACAATTTATATCACCTTTTGTGGATCAGAAACTTACTTTGCTAATGCCCAGATTACTGGAAAATTTTATAGTCTGGTATATACAAACCAGTAGGAAATCCCTGACTTCATTTTTTTTTTTTTGTAAACAAGAGGATAGGTCCTCCCTGGAGGCCTAGGGGTTAAGTCTCAGTGCTATCTCAGCTACCACTACAACCTGAGTTCAAGCCCTGGCCAGGACATGGCACAGCAGACCTCTCCTATCTTGCCCACTGCTGTGTATTTCAGTAAATCTTTTCTGCTCCTCACTCTGTGTCTGGTGAATCCACTCACCACCAACCCCTAATCCCTGCAGACCTCTAGCCTATACCCCAGTTCTTCTATGCAAAAATTAAAAATTTTTTTAAAAAGTATAATCAGAAGCTATCCTTAGAGACATCAGTTCACATTTCAAGAAGACTTTTTTGGGAATTTATAATTTTTCTAAAATGGTCTGTTTTGTAAATATAAAGGAAATAATGAACAATCTTCCCTAAAGTGTGACTTTAAGACCCCATGGCTGGTGAAAGTGTTCTGATTAGTGTTGTACATTGGATGAACCACTTCAGCAGAATTAAATCCTATAACTCAATTTTTTTTAATGTTTTCTATTTTTGGAGAGTCTGCCTGTGCCTGAAAAGACTGGTTTGTTTCTATGTGAGTGAGAGCCTGGATATGCCATGTACATGTGCATGTTTTGGTCCAAGCATTTGCTCCTTGAGATTATGAAATTTGCTCCTATGAGACTGTAATATTAAGACCTAGATGGAGGCTTGTTTTTTGCTTCACCTCACACTGAGGGGGAAAACAAGGAATATAAACCTATCATTCTGTGCACCACCACTTACACTGGAGGGTGAGAGGTGGACATGGAGTTACGATGAATCAAGTCAAAGCGGGAAAAACCTCTAGTCTGATTGCTTTGCTGAGGCTCTGAAGTCAGACCACACCTCACAGATTGTGCCTGGAGTTGCCTTGAGACACAGGATAAAACTGCATTCAGAAAGGGGAGGAAGTCCTGACTTTCTGGCAAACCCAGTTCAGTATCCTTTCCTGCTCCTGGATGAGTTATTGAGTCTCCTTAGTAAATGGTAATGCCTGGACATTGCTGATGACCATACGCCACTAACCTGACCTATGAAACCTACCTCTGTGGTGCTAGATATAGATCCTTAGCCACATATGGAATCCACTGAGGCAGTGGTTCTATCCATGCTAGATCTCTAGCTCTGTTGTATATATCTGGTTATAGCCATGTGATATCTCTGTATCTCTAAGCAGAAATCTTTGGAAATGTGTTAGTAAATATTACTTACTTTCCATTTTTTTGGAAATTAAGGGAGAATTGTTGGAGGAGAAGTAGTGGGACATCCTGAAGAAACCAGTTCAAGGAATTCAAGAGGTGGTAAGCTGAGCTCCATAGCTGGAGCCACAGCAGCCTGGCAGGATGGCTGGCGTGCTGGTGGCCATGTGCGGAGCACAAAAACACACCTCAGGGACTCCTAGAGGAGCATGGACTTACAACAACACCTGACACATAGATAAATCACATCTTATTAGCAGAGTTCAGTAGATTTAAAAATTAAAGGCTATTACAAACACCAGAGTTACACTGTATCTAAGTTCTACCGTAGTACTAAGTACTACTACCTTGCCTTGGATACAAAAAGTAGTGCTGAAAAATACCTGCTAAGCAAGTCTAATATCCTCAGTAAGTTGGTCCTACACTGTGTTCTGTGGAACACTCACTCTGTAGTATATTAACCGTATTATACAATGATGAAATAAGTAAATATGGGAAATACTATCACAGGATTTCTCAGAAACTTGATATACACTTTGGAAAATATTGACAGTATAATATCTTTCAAATTACTAATATTTAAAAAGATAACAAGCTAATTTTCACTGAAAATTACTGAATTAAAACTACTTTTGTAGCATCTTCAACTTTATATATCTAGGTAGTATTTATTTCATTAAAAAAATCTTGTAAATAAGTCAAATTGGCAATCTAGTGTTCTAAAGATACAACTTTTAGCAAAATACGTAAGACAATAAATATGTTACTTTAAATATTTAGGCTATTTTATTCTTTATTGTAAAGCCAGCATTACTATAAACCAACTATTATTTTTTTAAACCAAGCTAACCTTTAAAAAGAAACCTGTTGTCTTAAAAAAACAAAGTTTACAAGTAAGCGAAAAGAGCATTTATTTTTCCTTAGGTACTTGGAAATTAGCACATTTAAGGCTTTAATGTTGTTTTGTTTTTAATTATGAACATTCCTTTCACTCTACTCCCAAATCAAACATGCCATTAATTCTGTGGTGTATCTTTGATCTTTGTAACTCTCACTAATATCCACTATCAATCTTGCTTACCTATGCTCTCACTTCATTTCAAACTTACTTTTACTATCTCATAAAGGTCTGACTTATACAGCTCTCAGCACTAATAAAGAGTGTACTGCCACTCTGTCTCCCAGTCTCCCAGATAGCCGCACCTTAGTTTTTTTGTTTTGTTTTGTTTTTCCCAAAACAAGCTAGGAGCAAAAGAAAGTTGGATTAATTTTCAAAAATCTTCCATTTCTTTTCTCAAACCAGCTTCTTCGTGGCTCCAAAGATGGGTTCAATTAACAGTTGGGCTTAAATTCAGCCCTGAACTAGAGTTCAGGAGAGGCATTCATTAATTTTTTTGAAAGAAATAAGAGAACATCATTAATCTGGATCTCTGTGCCAGATTTATTTCCACAATGTAAACTTGGCCTGTCATTTCTTTTAAGTTCCAAACAAATGTCATAAAATAGCCATAAAACTGACCTTGTAAGGATTCACTACATGATATGAAAGTATATTTGACTCTTAAGAAGTCCTGCCTCAAGATCTCCCAGTGCTGTGGTGTTTTGGGAACCTCCTCCAAAGACTCGCCCTTAATTTCCCCAAATGTTCCATTTTATAACAAGAACATTTGATGGTATCGGCACAAAGAGACCTCACAGGAAGCAATACCCATTTAGAAGCTGTTAATCACAGCCATACCTAAGGAAGTTACGCCCAACAAGACTGGACTGTGACTGAATGGGGTGTCTTGAGAAAGGGGATTTCCCCAGCTTATCTGGGCGTAAGCAAACGGTCCTTGGAAGAGGAAGGCAAGAGCAGTCAGAGAGAGGTTTGAATGCTATGTCCTGCTGACTCTGAAGGGAAAGGGCCCGGAGCCAAAGACTGAGGGTGCTCTCTATAAGCTGGAATAGGTAAGGAACTAGATCTCCCTTAGGGGTCTGGAAGGAACAAGCCACTGAGTCTGATTTTGGACTACAGGACACCAGCACTGTAAGAGAACACGTATTAATTGCTTTAAGCCAGTGCTGAATTTGTGGTAATTTTTAACAGCAACAATATGAAACTAGTAAGTTATACCTCAACAAATATGACTTAAACAACAAAAAAAAAGATACTACATATTTAGTATGATACAGTGTGGTATGGCTCTGTCAACACTCCTGGATCAGAAGCATGAGTGACACTTCTTTAATACAACTATATTATCATCTATATTTCTAAAAATACTTTCTAATAATTATTGTACAGATTTAAGGTTATAATTTATATACACTATTTAATCCGTTCCTAGCATTTCATATACTTTCAATAGATAGCAATTATTTTATAGGAAATATCTGAATTACTGAGTAGCATGCAAAATTTATTAATCTCTGTTACAAATACAATATTATAGAAGAGATTTCTTTAGTATGTATCCCCACCACTACTGAGTAGTTATAATCTGGCCCAACCTAGAAAACTATTATTTGGATTCCATCTATTTTGCTTATATGCAAAAATCACCTATTAGAATAGTCCCAGGTTACTGCTTTTAACATTGGATTATAAAGTCATATAGCCTGAGCTATATCACACTCTTCAAGTAGGTGATGACCGAACCACAAAAGCGCTTCTGGGTCTAAATCTAAATTTGTATATAATGAGCATCCATCCAACCTGGTGTTCTGGTTCTTTTTTGGGATCTATGTAGGGAACTGGTTCATTCAGTGTTCTTGCATTTGTATTAATGAACTTAGCATAATATACACGTCCTCTCCCAACACATGGTTTTGAATGTTGTATATTTTTGTCAGGTTTTTTCTCATATTTAATTTCTTCTTTCTTTTCAGCTACAAACATTATACCAGCATCTTCTATTTTATGCCTGAAAAAAAGAATTAAATAGTAAATAATGAATCCCCCAAAGCATTTCAGTACTGAGTCTTTATTATAGAAAATAAAATTTAGATATATTTTAACTATCAGTTGAGACAATTTAGGCTTTATTAATGGTTATAAAGTGCTTGTACTATTAAAATGTGGATGGGCAGCTTCTCATTCTAAAACATACAAGAGATAAAGGGATTTTTGTCAGGAGTGCTTATTCGTTAGTTTGCCAGTGCAGTGTACAAACTCGTTTGCTTAGTTAGAGTAAGAAAGAGGAGATTTAATTATGCCTTCAAATCTTGATTGCAGGATTTGTGCATGTGGCTAAGTTACATGCTAATCTTAAAGCATCTTCTTTAAAATTTAGTTACCCAGTAGATTCAGACAAGTGAACAAGGATAACTAATTTTAAAATTTCACCTGGCAAACTTATAAAATACCAAATGACCAATATTATTTTCATGTTTTCAAGAAAAATCCACTGTGCAGGCATCAGAACAATTGTCAGTCTCATACCTCTTTTCCTATACTGGCACAAAAAAAGAAAACTATTGAAATTTTGAAACATTAAGAAATGTTTAGAAAGAAAATTTGTGTGATTTTTTTCTCCTTTTAAGAAGTAATGGACATTATGAAAGGTAGTATTTAAATTTTCACATACTTGGAAGTATGGGTAGCAATAAAATATGAATTTGAGTCAATTTTACATAGAAGCTTTAAAAAATAAAATTCCTGTCTCATGGAAGATGAGTTAAGATTCCATGCTTATAGAGAAAGTGAATGGTTCTGTTTAGCCTTGTATACATCCCTTAAAATGTAATCCCTACCTTACTTTAAACCAAAATTAGGTCTATTTCCTTTATCATGTCATTTTTCAATTAAAGCTCTCAAATGACTTTCCACTGCATTTACAGGAAAATGTCTCTTCCTTATCCTAGCTCTAAAGCTCTGTGTGACTGTCCTTCAGCTAGTCTCTTCTTCTGCACTCAAGGTCACCCCTCACTTATAAAATCCCAGACATGGTAGAATCCACCAGATCATTTGCACACAGTCCCCTTTGCTTCTACTATTCTTCCCAGATGCCTACATAATTGATACACTATCTTTTAGGTCTCAGTCATTTCCTCAGAAGCTTTTCCTAGATTCTGACACCTCCCCACCCCATGCTGTGAAGTCTCTATTTTAGTACTTTGCTCATTTCATTTATAATCACCATCTACATGTATCTACTTTTTTGGTTTACTTATTTTTTTTGGTAATCCCTACCAGTACGCTTTACTAGTCAATAAGTTCCATGAAGGAAAAGACTGTTTCATTCATTATACCCAACATCTGGCCACACATCCTATTTGTTGTAGGCAAATAGACTGCCATTTTAATATCCATATTTCTGGAGAACCTGGAAGTCTGTAATCTCTGTTTTAGCTGTACATCTCAACCATCATTCCAAAACAGGAACATCAATCAGCACCCTTGGCTTCCAGTTCCTTGCATCCCAGTCAAAGTTGTTGTTGGCAAAGGATTTGGGAAAACTGATTACTGATAAAGTGTAAAAAATTTCTAAAAGTTTTCCTATTACCATGAGAGATATAAATAACGTCTACAACAACAAAAACCACAACAAAACAAAGAAACAACTGCAAATCAGAGACATTCTGCAGGGAAGTGGGAGGGATTGGGATCAAGGATCAAGGCATGGACTGAAAGAGCACAAGGGACTATGGTGATGGTGCACGGGTGAATTGGTGGCAGAAATTCTATGGGGACGACACCTAGAAAAGAACGCAAGCACTGTAAGAAAAAATAAGATAAATTTTAAAAAAAGAAAATCCTATGGTACCAAAAAAATAAATAAACAAAAATAGTGGCGGGTTCTGGATATAGTCAATAGTTTAAAGGTGGAGCCTGCAGAATTTGCTGATGATTTATTTAGACGTGGGATGTGAGAAGAGCGTGGTTCAAGAAGACTTAATCTTAGGCCTGACAGCGCACGTGAAGGGCCTGTCACCCCGCACGTACCTGGAAGAACGCGTGTTTCAAAGCACTGTCTGAAGCATGTAAGCGCTCCAGCACTGGAACTGGGGGCGCGGGGGCGGGGGCACGTGGGGACGTGATTAGAGGACGGAACGTTCGGGTCTCACTGATCCTCCCTCCGCAGGAGGAAGAGGGTGTAGGTTTTCCTATGGGGAAGACAGAAAGCAGGCCCTGGCACTTACTGCTGAGTCTCCTCCTCCCCCTGCGTGGGCGCCTGCGGCTGGACGCGGGCAGTGAGGGTCCTCAGGGAAGGTCGGGGACCAGCCCCACTGGGAAGGGGCGTGCGCAGGCGACTGTGACTCTCGCGTTGCCACGCGACGGCGGCGCGGGGCGGGGCCCGTGCGCGCAGGCGCAGTGGTCGGGCGGCGCGGGGCGGGGCCCGTGCGCGCAGGCGCAGTGGTCGGGCGCGCGGCTGCGGGAACGCGCCGGCCGAGGGTCTGGGCCCCGTCACGGCTGCAGCGAGCTTGGCGCTCTTTGAACTTGGCCTCTGCTGCCGGGCTGGGCCGGGTGTTTATCCCGTCGAGCTCTACTCCGGCGCGCCCGCGAGGAGCAGTTCCCCAGCCGCCGTCTGCTCCGGTGCCGGGGCGGCTGTGGCCGCGACCCCGCAGTGCCCACCCTGCAGAACCGGGTGCTGCCCAGGGCTGCCGGAACCGGCTCGGATGTTGCAGGCCGGCGGGCGGGAAACTGCTTTTACCGTGCGACGTTACGCGCTGCTGCTGCTCCTGGGCCTCCTAGTCTGTGCCTGGCTGTCGCACTTATCCACGGTTTCTGACAAATCCTCCCCCGGCCTGGTGGCAAACATTAAAGTAGAGCCAGGGAACACTCTTCTCTTGCAAATAAGGCTCCCTGCCGTGTGTGCATCTGTTCGAGCCCGACGTGCGGAGTAGGGTGGAGGGGACTGTAGGCTTATCTGCGGGTTGGGGCTTGTGCGAGTAGCGCTTAGCCAAAAAGAGCAAGCTCCTGGGAAAAGCAGTTGATGACTTGCATTGGTCCACCTTCTGGCCCTGGAATTTCTTACCTCATTTCACTATTGCCTCCCAGTTTCCGGTATCAGAGCCAAAAGACTTTGGCTTCACTCATGGTAACTTTTTTGCATTTCCCTCAATAACAGGAAAAGAAAACTTCGTGTTGAATTCAGCTCTATATTGGGCTGTGCATGTGCATATGTTTTCTGACCCGGTATCTGAATAGTGAGTTTGTATTTGCAATTATTTTTGAGAAATGTGAGAGTAGAGATTGGTCCTAGGACTCATTTTACACAAGTGAGCTAAGTCCTATGAGAAGGAACATATGAGTAGAAGTTTAATACCTCGTTTCCTAGGCAATTTAATGTGAACTTGTTTTGTAAAAAGACGAGCATGTGTGAATGTGTGGTTATGCTTCTGTGTAGGGTTTCTGGAGTGGGTCGGTAAATAAGAGAGCAGGTTGAAAACCAAAAACAAATAAACCGACATGTACTGAACTCCTATTTGGAAGCCAGGCATATGTTGGATACTATATTAAACATTACACACTTACCTGATTCTATCCTAACTGTCCTAGAGTGACCAAGGTCCAGGCCTTGGGGGCAGTGTTTGAGTCCTTAGAAGCAGGGTTCACTCAGGCAAATGATCTCACCTATGGGATGTTTGGTTCCATTTTAGTATTAGTCTAAAATACAAATGTATTTATGTCATCATTTTCCAACTGTTAAGCAATTTATATATGTGTAGGGTTAATTAAGGACTATACAAGGATCATTAAAAATAAATTGTACTTAATACAAGGAAGTTTCAGTCTAGTTAGGGATATAAGACATCCAGGAAAAAACATTGTTAACAGCAATGATATATAACATTATTATTTAATTGTCACAAAACATTCAATTTCAGTACTGATAATACAATATTACAAAAATGTGCCAATTATTTTTGGTGCATCCTAGCAGGTCACAGCGAAATAATGTGAAATTTATAATAATTATTTTCTTATATGGAAAAGTAATGGACTCCTCAGTATTTTTCTAGTAGTGCTTAACTGACCTAAGAGAGACACTTAAACTTCTCTACTGTGGACTCTCACTTGTAAAAAGTGGTAGCCAGATCAGATCATTGTTAGGATCCCTTACAGCTGTAATATATAATGATTTCATTGGAAAATTTATGTCTTAAAAAAAATCAATGAACATGCTACCTTAAATTATACCTGTAACTTTCTTATTTGTGAAAGTTAGTTGAATACATGTTGAAAAGTTCAAAGTAGTTTATTAATTTTGTGCATGTTAAAAATACCTGTGCTGGCAGTTCTTGTTCTTGAAGACTTCTTAACTCCTTCCAAAATGGCAGTTCCTGTCTTTTAGGATTGCAGGTCTAGGTTATATGCCTTTTTCTCTTTTCCTCAAACTTGCTGTGTGCTGATGAAAAAACCAAACAGCGCTATTTGAGCTGGAACCTCTTAGCAGAAACACAATAGAAATGAAATTGCTCATCCAAAATATTATAGGTGCAGAAAATTGTTTACCCTTTTTCCAAACAGTAGGAAAATACCAAAAATGATGAAATACCCAGGAAGATCTAACTTCCTCTCAGTTCATTATTCACTAGTGTACTTGTGATAGAGGTATGGCTTACATTAAAACTATCTTTAATCCTTATTTCAGAAAAGATTTGTCTCATATACCTGTATTGTTTTGTCTCAGATTAAATGAGAAAATACATGCAGAAAACTTATTCTGGTATATAGTAGACATGCATTAAATTTTGGCTGTTATTTTTATAATTAGGATAGTAATCCCATCAAATGTATGCATTCTTTTTTTCATTAGCTTAGACTAAGAATTTTTTCAAACCAAATATACATTAAGGACAATGGAAATGAAAAATGTTAGTGTTAGATTTACCTATTTTTGAAGATGGATAGGTTCAAATGAATTCCAGATATGAAAAGGACCTAGGTTTCGGGTCTAAGTTCAAGATTAATTGATTTGCATTATACCTTGTAAAGAGCAAGTTTATAAAACAAACAAGTATGAAGTGTTATATCTCCTAAAAGATAAAAATACCTAGTATAAATCATACAGATCACTTCTGATATAAATGATCCTGGATATGTACATGGGCATGTTTATTCCTATAGATGTGTGAATAAAAATCTTTAAAATGGGGCCTCCCTGGTGGCACAGTAGGTTAAGCAATGCACTATGAAGCAAACCACAGCCACTGCAGCACAGGTTCGATCCCTGCTGCTGGCCAGGGAGGGGATCCACATAGCACAGCAAACCTCTTCTGCTTTGCTCACTGCTCCCCTCAGCTGTTCTGCTCCCCACTCTGTCTCTGGTGAATCCTCTCACTTCCCATGACTCTGGCCTGTATCCCAGCTATTGTATGCATAAATAAATAAATCTTTTTAAAAAATCTTTAAAATGACACGAAATCTCTTGAAATAACTATGAGTGACATCCTGGGTTACTCTAAAATCATTGCTAGAAATTACTAGTGTGGAGATTCACCTGTTTGAATAATGAAACCTATGTTTTATTAATTTGGAGGGTTCTAAACCACTTCTATAATTTCATGAATCAAGGTTCATTTCAAAATTGTCCATCTCTGTCACCTACATAAAAGCTCTATTACCAAAGGGCAAGTAAAATCTGGTTTGAGGTATGAGAACAGTGAAGGGCCATTTCGATACTACAGTGGTGCCTTTAATAGAGTGATCACATAGGAAAGGTTGGTTGAATGGATAGCGCTGAACATAATAGCTTTTTGAAGAAGCAACGTGGTAAAATGACCATTGATTATTAGCATTCTCAAAAAATTCAGAATCTACAGTCTAAGCTGTCTAGTTTGGTGCCTTCTAGCTTCTTTTTAAGGTTATTTTCCTTGTTGAGCAGAATCTCAGAGATATGATCATCTTCCTTGCAGGTCATTACCATAGCTCATCTAATTATTGAGCAATCCAACATATAGAGAACCCCTGGTGTGTTGGACCTATTCTTTCTGGACCCATGAGATTTAGTTTATTCATTTGCGATACTCAGCACCTAGAAAAGTACCTTGCAAACAAATAGGGCCTATGAATGAAACTGGCCCAGAAAAATTCCTCCTAAATGTCCTACAAAATTGAGTCTGCTTTAATTTTGAGTGGGTTTGTTGTTTGGTTTTTTTCGGACTTGGATAGTGGTTCCACAAACTTTCTAAAGAATCTCCAGATTTGAAAAGTGTTAATTAAAAACTTCCTTTGAAGCTAAATAATGTAAGTCCTTCAACTTCAGCCCATAAATTTACCTTTGATCCTTTGATGATACAAATTGTTCTCTGTACTTTCCTTAGGGGAGACTACTTACTGAACTTCAGAGTTACACCTGAATTTAAGTCCTAGTTCTGTTATTAAAACTGTGACTCTGGGCAATCATTTGAGCTTTATATTTTGAATGTTTCTTGTTAGTCATTTAAGAAATGAATAAATAAGACCTCAAAAGAGTAAGGATAGAAGAAACTTATCTCGTGAGATCATTGCATTGAAAAACATATGTAAAGCAACTGGCACAAAGTATGCTCTTAGAAAGTTGTATTTTCTACCAGCCTCTCCCATCATTTTCACTTGTCAAGGGTGACCCAACTAGAAAGCGATATACTTAAGATCATTCTTTCCTTTTTTATGCCCCATTACCTCTGCATCTAATTTATCTACTTGTTGCTTTAACTGTGGCAATAAAAATTGAACATAAAATTCTAAATAGGGTCTTCCTCCTATTGTCTTTACGGAAAGGATTCAGGATACTATGGCAGGAGACTGTTATAAGCAACAAGAAGGAGTGTAATCAGCCAAAGTTACAGGTATCCACAGGGAGTAGAAGCAGACAACAAAGGAGGCGGTGATGGGGAGAAGGTGACAACCATTTGGTGAGAGAGAGAGAAGTGAGATTAGAGCTGACATTTAGGTTCAGTGATTCATAAAACAGAAACAATAAGAATAAGCCAACAATCATCCATCACCAAAGTTTTACTCATACTTCATGTAATGCCACAATTTGAGACTATGCCAATGAACTCTTAAACAACGGTAATTATTTTGTTATGGATGAATGGATCTATGGAAAAATTTAAATGCTTTACTTCTGTAATAAAAGTGAAGATATAGAAGGTGACTTAAGATTCCATTTCAAGTATTACATGCTTTGATGGTGGGAGAGCTATGGTGACCACACCTGAGGGGAGAAATCATATAGGGTCAAACAATTAACAAGGATGTAAAATAAAAATAAATCACTAAAAATAAAAAAACAGATTTGACTGTTAAAAAATTGACAGCTGTATTTTGTATATGCCAGTTTACTTTTATCAGAACTAAATGAGTCAAACAAAATAAACACTTTGTCACCAGAAAAAAAATTCCATTGTGACGTAAAGGTTAGAGAAAATCACAGTTGAGGCTCTATTTGTTATAGGTGTATTTATTTCATATATTAAAATTTGTTCTACTTCATATTTAATAAATTACTCAAAAATTATGTCGATTGAAATAATATTGCTTTAGAATATTTGAAGTTTCAAGTGAAAATTACACTTTTAATTAATAAGGGTTATTATAGTTTATCTCAAATACCTCCTATTATTTTCAAAATAATATGGCAAACAATTCACAAGTCATCACCCTAAACCTTTATTCTAACCTATCCTTTTCTCCTTATATAATTATGCTATTATGTATGTCAAGTTATAGTTAATTATTTCAGTATTTATAAGATTTTCAAGAGCTTGGAAACATAGCCATTTTTTTTTAATCTTATAATAGGCCTGGGAGCGAACTATTACCTAATTTAGGTCTCTCGCTCTCTCTTTTCTTTCTCTGCCAGCTTCTCAGGCTTTAATAATGAGGTATAAGATTGGGGAAAAGAAATACATAGGATTTTCCTATATTTTAAGAAAAGGTAGGCAACATTAGAAATCTGAAATCCGGCATTTCCAATTTTTTTTTTTTTTTTTTTGCTGTGTAGATAAGGGAATATCACAGTACTTAGCCAGATTATGGTTTGTCAACTTCATAGGAACCACAGAACAGTCTGTGAACCACTGTTGAGAGTAACAGGCCACTAGGGCAGCGAGCAGGTAAGCAAGAGAGAGCCCCGCTGCCCTGTGGGAACAGCTGGCAGCGCACCTAGGTGCGCACCCTGAGTCAGCAAGGCCAAGAGAGCAGCCACACGCCAAGGGTTTTGCTCTCTGCCCTTTGCTTCGGCTCTGCGAGTCCAGGTCCTAACCTCACCCTCCGGGATTGACTTCACAGAGCAAGGCAACCCTGTGTGTAAAGTACTGTTTGTATCCCTGTGCCTTTGGTCACAGCCTCCTCCGTAAAACTTTTATTTACTTTTTATGTTTCACGTTCTGTTGTTTGTTGAGCCTACTATTAATCCTCTTTTTAAAGCCACATTACATCTGTGTAAGGATATTAGGCTAAGTTCACTCACAAGACAATCTGCTCCAAGCCTGTATTTCTTTCTCTACAGATGGGCATGGATAGTCTAGACGATAGGACTTTTGATTTAACAAATATGATTTGACAAAGGTGGACATTAGAAAACCTACTGATAAGAAAACATATTGCTTCTAAGATGTTATTTCCAAAGTGAATGCTTGACGTTACATAAAAAATAAAATATATAAAAACCATATAATTTTATCTTGGGCATACTTTATGGGGTTTTATTATCTTATTTCTCTCCTTTTCTGTTCAAGTTTAGTAATTTTTTTCTTATGATTACTTCTCTTTAAACTTTATTTTACTTTCCTTAAGAAAATGTTTGCACTGTTTTTACTTAGCTCCAGTACAACAGTCTTTTATCCCTGGGCTGAATATGGATAGAACTGAAATTTTAGTTCCTGTTATAATGTCCTCTATGCTCAGTATTTGAAGGAATACAGCGTAATATTATAGATCGTGGCCTGGAGTTGGAACCACTTCTTAGTGACATGACTTTGAGGGATTTTATCTTTCTGAACCATAATTTCTTGTACATCTGAAAAGTGGCAATAATTGTCACATCTGCCTTCCTCAGTGTCTTCGTGAGGCTGAGGTAAGTGGTCTGCAGTGAGGGCCTGCCACCTGGGGCTTCCCAGGCTCTTGCCATGCATCAGCATCTTCATCAGATAGAAATAGCCTAAAAGTTGAGATAGTCTGATGTTCTTCCAGCTCCAAGCACAGTGCTTGGCACTTGGCAGATTCTTAATATATAGATCCCAGTGAACAGTTAAGCACCCAGTATGTTTGTATAGTCCCACTCTTTTTCCACCAGCCTACTGGTTTCTCCCAGCTTCTAGAATTTTTTAGAGAAAGATGCCAGCGTCTTGGACTCACTGGAGTGTCATAAGGCCTTGGTATTTAAACAAGAAAGAGTCATTTTTTGCATCAGATGGCGTGGTTTTCCTCAGGTGGTTTTTCAGTCCTCTTTACCTTTCTTTGGCCTTCACACTGTCAACAGTCATGAGTCTGTCTCAATACTAACCCAGATGTTCTTACAGCTCACAATGGCTCCTCTGGCTCCAACAGTATGTTCTTTTACCACAAACCACCCTCACTGGGGCTTTACTCTATTTGTGGGTATAGTTCCAGTTATTTGAACTACTTTCCATCCTATTTGGAGAGGGAACATTTTTTTTATGCCTTAGTTGATGAGTCAGAAATAAACTTGCTCCAATTCTGGCCTCTCTCTCTCCACCCACTCTCACTGCACTGGAGAACAAACTTATTCAGGAGACGTGAGGAATGGACACTGGTTAGGACCATTTACTAGAGGATGGGATCATCGTGTTAAGGCTTAGAGCTCTTAGGATTTCCATCCCCAGGAATTTACACAAATCAGGGTCTATTTCAGCTGACCTGGCCATCTCTACCCTCTCTGTTCTTGCTATGGTTGGATGGAGCTGACAGACCAGTCATCTGTAATCACACAGCTATTTAGAGAGGGTTTAGAATTCAAGTGAGAGAAAATAGGACCTAAATGGGCTCACTTTGGCCTCCTGCTTTCTGAATCAGTGTCTATAATCTACCTTTTACTTTGTGAACAGGGTCCTTGTCTCGCTCATGAAATCAGTGCTATTTGGTTATCATTTCTTGTCTCTATGCTTCTTCACTAGAGAATGCCAGAGGCCAAAGCAAAATCCTTAATCAAAAGCAAATCCTTAACCCTATTCTCTATTCAGACCAACCTATTTCACAAGACCTTTTCAAAGACTCGGACATTTACTCCAGAGATCTTTTTCTAAAATTGGATATTTTTATGATGTGAAAAGATATTGCCTATTATGTCACCTCCTATTCAACCCCTGATGAGCCTCCCCTAGGAATATGAGGGTGGTGGAACACACAACACCCGAAACTGGACAGATGATCCTGGCAGCAGCTTATTAGCAGTCACATATGCTCGCAGCTCTGGGAGGCGAGGAGGACACCAGGATCATATGGAGATCGCACTCAAAAACAGATGACCAACCAGAAGCTGTGGGAGGCAGGCTTTGTAGTGTCAAGAGGGTGAGATCACCCCCTGGTTTCCTCTGGAGGATGTGACTGGCCTGTTAGAATAATTTTGCAGGCTGGCAAGGAACTGAAATGTGTTACTCAGGAACAAGTGGAAGTACATCTGGTTCCTTGTAAGGAGCACTGTTTGCCCAGGGGAATTCTTCCCTGGGAGCAGAGTGGGGAAGAGAAGCTAGGCCATTTGAGGCCCTATGGATTTCATCAAATGTCAAGGCAAAACACAATACCAGGCCTTAATTTTAGAATTTTTACCACAGATACACTATTGCATCATTTGTTTATTACCTTAGAGTTTTACTCTAGATAAGTATTTGTGAATATTTTATTTCCTAGTCAGAGTCAGCTACTCAGAGTAAGTCAGAACTTAAAAAAACAATGCACATTATTGTTTGGAAAAACATGATAAATATGCATTAAAATGATCTAGCCTATCTAAAAGTGATATTTCAAATTCAGTAATATATATATATATTATTTAACACACCTGTTTAGTCTTCAGACAAATGACAACTGGTTAATTTTTAAATGTGGCAAAATTTTTAATACTAAAGGATATGCTTGGTAGAATTTAAACCTGGCTATAAAGGGTTTGAACTCCTGATAGAAAATGATGCCCAAGTACTCACAGACTAGTGGAACAAAGCTCTGTGCTGGGCCCTAGGTTGACAGCTCTATTTGCTGACATTTGAAATAGCGAATGTTTTTGCCCCCACTCTGTTTTCAAACAATGGATAAAACAATAAAATGAAAGGGACATAGACATTCTTTTAAATGGGAGTTAAGCCATACACTAAATACCAGAATGCTGATGTCTCAAATATATTATTCAGGATCCATTTTGTAGACACTAATGGGATCCACTAACAGATCTTAACATTGCTAAATTCAAGCAATTTGGTAAGAAAGGGGGTGGGGTCTGAATGAAATGGGGCAGAGGAGGGTCTGACTGAGACAGGGGGCGGGGGACAGTCTGAGGCCAGAGAGCCCCCCCAAATCCCCTAAAGGCCAAAAGGCCACAAACCAGAATCAAGGGCTCTAGCAACAGAGGCTATAGCCTATCAGACGACAGTACCCATACAGGTCACTGTCTATGGGTTCTCACCCGCGTACACAATTGCAAGGGACCTCAGGCTACAGTAACAACAACCATGGGGTTTATTTACAAATGGGGGAAACCAGAACTCTTATGTATTCACAAGAGGCTGGCTACTTCATCCAGACAGCATCAGTGTTGGCAGTCACCGGTCACCAGTTCTAGGCAGCACTGTCCAGTAGCAATGACCACTAAGGGCCTGCAGAGGCAGTGTTCCAGCATTACAGCTCTTGTGAGTTGTTGGTTCACACCACCAACAAACAGCTCTTTGAGACACCAGGCCCAAGGCCTTTGGTGCTCCTTCCCATCAGTGTCACAGACAGGACCGAGTCCCAGTCTCTACAAAGTCCTTCATTCTCTCTCTCCTCCTCAGAGGGCAGCTGCTGGAGGCTTCCCTCCTTTCTTCAAAGGCTGAAATTGTCTTCTCCTCTTCCTCTGCAGGAGCTCTTCTTCTTCCTCTGCTGCTTCTTTGGACCCCTTCCACCTCTGGACTGCTTCTTTTCCGTCTGCTTCTCCAGGTCACTCAGAATCCCAATATCTGAATCCCAATTCCAATCCAATGCTCCCGTTGACCCTGCCTTATATTCACTTTCAAGGTGCCCCCCCACACACAGTATGATTGGTCCATTTTCCAATCTTGCACCTGACTGGTCCATTTTGGCCTGTTCCAGAATTCAGGAAGTGTAATTTACAAGAGGGCTTTGCTACCACTGACTTGTGGTGAGAGGCGGAGTCCTGGTATCAATCAACCCATAGCTCACACCCGATTGGTCCATTCCACGATCCAGGCGGCACACTGCTACATAAAAGGTTTCTGAGGAAGACCTGCCACACTAACTTACAGGGAAGCCAGAGACCACTCCTCCTGCCGGCTGCAGCCTGGTAACATGAAGACAGATTGGAAGAATTTGCAATATAGTCCTTTAATCTAAAAATCTAATTTTAAACAGGCAGTATCTCAATTTAAATTCATGAAATTAATTTTATACTTTATGATAATTGTTAAATTGTACACAAATATAAGTACAAAGTTCTTTTAAAATTATGATAAATAATTAGACAGGTAACTGCCATATTGGATATTTAACTGAATTTTATATTTTCAGAGGCTTCCATTAAGTCTCTCAGATAGACTATCTTTCCTTATATTTCTTACAAAAAAACCCTATCTGTCATTTTGCAGACAAAATATTATTGTTATAAAAAATTTGATTGTATTTTAACATGAATACTCAAAATAGTTTTCTTAAATTAAAATGAAGTTTCCATAGGTAAACTCTTTGTTAGTAGAGAAATTTCTATCCATAGATAAACATTACTTTTGGGATTAAGTGCCAATTCAACCTCTGTACTTCTAGAGTTTAATTTGAATTTTTTTCTGGTAAAATTACCATTTATCATTCCAAATTAGGTACTAGCAATTTACTATATAATTCTTTTCAACAGGTTTTTTTCTTTTTTAAAGATTTATTTATTTATGCATACAAGAACAGGGGTACAGTCCAGAGCTGTGGGAGGTCAGAGGATCCACCAGAGACAGAGTGGGGAGCAGAACAGGCAGATCAATAGGAGCACACCTTTGAGGGGGGCAGCAGGTGAGGCAAGAGAGGTCTGCTGCGCCACGTGGGTCCCCTCCCTGGCGGGGGATCGAACTCACCTTGCAAACTCATGCTACCGTATAGTGGATGCTTCATAGTGCGGCGCTCAACCAGCTGCGCCACCAGGAAGGCCCTAGGTTTTTTTCTTATTATAGAAAAATTTGGTAAACATAGATATAAATAAAGCAAAAATTGTACCAGTGAGTGACAATCCTTCATTATCAATGAATTGTTTTATATTTTCTCCCTAGTCTAGATCTGTGTTGTGCAATATGGTAACTACTAGCCACATTTAGCCTCCCCTAACTCCTTTCTCTGTCTCTCCTCTTCAGTAGGGCCTCCAGGTGCTGTTGGGATCCTCACTTCCTGCTCTGCAATCTAGCAGTTGCATGTAGGCAGAAAAGTGCAACAATTTTAGAGTTCCCTTCATATGTTTCTCTTTCTTAGGGTTCATGGTCCTGTGCTGTCTGTTGTCCAATGCTGAAAACAGTTGTTCTGTATGTTTTGTCCAGTGTTTAGTTGTTTACCCAGAGAGGTTACCTTTAGTGTTTTTCACTATGTCATGGATGACAGTGGAACTTTTTGTCATTTTATCTTATGTGTCTCTTGTCATCAGCATAACTGGATTTTTGCAAGGAGTTTTTTAGAGGAGAATAAACCATTTTTTACATATTATCATGAATATGTAATTTTCTATCATTTTGAAATCATTTCTATCATTTGGGTTAACCCTTGAGAAAAATTTTCTTTTATTTAACTCAAGGCTATTGAGTACTAACTATGGCCATACACTGTTTTAGGTGCTACAGACATAGCACGTGCAATCCTGCATAAGCCCCGATATAACTTAAGTTGAGATGGAAGATAATAAACAAATAAAATATCAAACACTAGGTGGTGATAATCACTATGGGGAAAGTAAATAACGGAAATATTTGACCATTTAATTAGGGTGACCAGCCAAGGATTCATTGATAAGTTGATCTTCTCCGAAATACCAGAAGGAGATGTGGAGTGATATCTATGGATGGCTAAAAGAAAGGCACTTACATCAGAGAAAAAGTTATTGAACAGGTGGGTGTAGAGGCTGCTTGGGACATTCAGGGAACAGCAGGAGTTCCATGTGGCTGAGCAGGTGAGCAAGAGGAGAGTTGTAGGGATTAGGTCAAAGCCATAAGGGAAGGACAGATTTGCAGAAGGCCCAGAAGGCCACTGTAATAATTTTGGCATTTACTTAGAGTGAAACAGATTGCAGTCATGTTTTAGCTCAGAATAACATAGTCTGATTTCTGTTTTAATAGTATCACTTGATGCTGTATTGAGAACACAGAGATAAAGAACAAAAGCAGAAGTAGGGAGTCTAATTAAGAGACTTATCGTAATGCTGAAGACTGGGATTAGGAGTGTTGCCTTAGAGTTAGTGAGAAGTGGTTGGATTCCAGCATATATTTTTAACATTTTTTTTTCTAATGGAAAATAGAAATAGATGCAAAGAAAGGGAATGATCTAATGAAACCATGTACTATTTCAGTAGTTATCTATTCATGTTTAATCTTGTTTTATCTATACCTCTATCTACTGTTTGCCCCTCCCTTCCTTCCACTAGATTATTTAAAGCAAATTTTGAATATTTGAAGCTAGAGACAACAGGGGTATGAACACAAGAAAAAAATCAACAATGACACTTTTCCTCCAGAGCTTTGGCCCTAAGCAACTCAACAGTGGTGTTGCCATCAACATAGATGGAGAGGTCTGTAGGAGGAGTAAATTCAGAATTCAGTCTGGTAGATTAAATTTTGAGAGAGTTTTTAGAAGTCTAGTTGGAAATGTCAAGTAGGCTGTTGGTTATGTGACTCTGGAGTTGAGAAAATAAGTCTAAGGGGGAGTAGGGAAAGGTGGGGGCAGATGTAAGGTATGGAGTCATCGATATGTATATATTATGAGGCTGTTTGATGCTGGGAATGGGATAAGTATAAATTAAGAAGATGAGCTTGCCCAGGTCCTGAGCTCTTGGTGCCACCAATGTTAAGAGTTTAGAGAGAGAAGAGGAATCAGCAAATATTGAAAACACACGAATAATGAGGCAAGAGGAAAATTAAGAGTATTATGTCCAGGACACCAAATCAAAAAAAAAAAAGTACTGAGAGGTTTAAATAAGAGAACGACAGAGAATTGACCAGTGGATTTAGTAACAATAAGATGAAATCATAACAAACAATAAAAGAAGTGTTGGTAGATTGGGGCAGGAGAGGCAGAGAGAGGCAGTAGGCAAAATAATGGTAGAAACAGGTTCAAGTAAAATGGAGAGATTGGATTGCAGCATGTATAGATTTTTTTTGGTGCACATTATCTGTAAAAGGAAGGAAGAATGTTGCTGGAGGGGTCGAGAGAGAGAGAGAGAGAGAGAGAGAGAGAGAGAGAGAGAGAGAGAAATGATAGGATGTTTATGGACTGGGAAAGATACTCAATAGGAAACAAAAATGACAATGCCAAAGTCAGAATTGCTGGAACAGCATTCTTGAAAATAGGCCCAAACGTTGCTATAAAATCATTGCTTGTAGGTCAATAAGATCATAATTTATCTAAGATAATAAGCAGGAAGACTGAAGTCTTGGGGAGGAGAGTAGGTATGTGGCCAGATGGAATGGTAGGAACTGTGGAAGCTCTGACAGAGAGCAAAATTATCGCTGAATACAAGTAGGGGTTGCGGGGAAGGAGGATGGATTAGAGAAACAGCACAGCAGCTGGGTAGAAATTGGGTTCTTCTTGAAGTAATGCTGGAGGGATTTTGTTTATCTCAATTAATTTATATTTTAACAAGGCTTTATGAACAGGCATCTTATCAGTAATTTTGCTTATAGTGGTATATATACTTCAACTCAAGACATATTTTGTCTCTCATAACTTGTTTTAATTATTCTGGCTTTCACCCATAAACTTCTATTGATTTATCGATGAGTTGAATATGTGTTCTTTTTACTTTAATCATTTTCTTTCTTGCTTTTTCATTTCTTCTTTCTTCTATTTTCCTGATGATCTTTTCAAATTTATTCTATAATAGTATGTTGCCTAAGCCTGCAAGAATATAAAAATCACCTGGACATATTTTAAGTATGAAGATTCAGGGACAGAAAACATGGAATATCCTGATTCATTAACTCTGGAATGGGACTAGTAATAAGCATATTTAAAATGTTGCCTCTGTACTTTTGATTACAGCTGTATATGCTTGTGAAATTTGCCAGCAACTCATTCCAGAATGAATTGCTGTTCTCCTATTTGAGTTTGATTCTTGTCTAATTTGTTCATAGCTGAAGTGTTTGTTTGTGTTGCCTGATCTTCAGAATATGGTTTTTATCTATTAGCTAATCTTCCTTAATCGATAAGTACTTTCCAGTGTGCTGTGACTGAAGAGTTACCCCCAGGCAGTGGAGAATAGTGAAATCTGGGATCAGAGAAGAGGATCCTACCTTCTCTGCTACCTCAGAAAATAGTACCTGAGAAGTTGAATAATTTCTGCTCCTTTTTTTTTGTGGTTAATATACATGCTGCCATCTCAAAAATAATGGTCATGCCCATTTCCTGATTAAACACTGTAAGCAAGTTTTTAATCCACACAAGTCTACATTGAATTCAGTCAAGGTTTTGCCGTGATGTTTGCCAATGACCCAAATGACTGACTATAAGCCTTGCTTTTTAGAATTGTTTTGAGTTGCCTTTAATTTTTTTCTTTCCAGAATTCTTTCCAAAGGATGTTTCACAGAGAATCCTAACACGTGGAAAGCAGGAGAGTAGGGGTGCTGATTGCAGCAGGGATTGACTGGGAAGAGAGCAGACTGCTCATCCGTCTCATGTCCCTTCCACAGTTCCCGGAACCACATCTTGAGAGGACTCTGGATTACTACATCCTGTGAAAAGTACTGATGCAGTCAGCTTCTTGACTTCATCACTGAGGGCACCTAGCCATAAAACTAATTAACGGATTAGTTGGGCCCAGGATGCATGGCTTCTAAGTCCTGTACCAGAACATTTTCAACTATAGCATGCTTCTGTTTTTCAAGTTCTGAAACTAGTTCTGGGTATGAAAATATTTTCTTTTTATTCAAGAGGTAAATACTCTACATTAACAGAGGCTAGGGAAAGTTATTATAAAAATATATTTGTGGATTATAAACTTTCAAATACAAGCTACTTTTCGGATATGATTTCTGATTATCTGTTGTCTTTAATTATAAATTTTAATATATCTACTTATGAAAAATTCCTTTGTTAGTCAAATTTGAAAATATTCAGTCAGGAAGTGACGACCAACTTCCAGCAAGTCAGATGTGTGTGTTTTGATACACTTACCCCTACATGTTAACTCCTTTGGGGCTTCTTTACTCTTTAACACAAGCACCTACTTTTGAATTATGTTCTTTAGGATGCAGGGTAGTTCTCTGTAATCAGAGATTCCCAGACTCAGCTGAAACTTGAATTGCTTCTTCTTAACTTCAGAAACCCATACCCTTCCTAATGAAACTATTTCCCACACCCTTTTGTTCTATGGGCCCATCTGGTAAAGAGTCAGTCTTTTACATTTCTTTCCAGCCAGAAAGATTCGATTGAGTTTTACTTCTTGCGTTAACCTTTTAAAAAGAGAGGTATTTTATATAAATATGGAAAATAATCATTAATATGCTTTTACAAAGCATACCCCCCCCCCCATTCTGATGTTGTTTTTTGATGAGAGGTATAGGTATGTAGAGGGTTGAGACGCCTGGTTGATAGTCACTGAAATAGATAACCATCTTTGCTTAATTTTTTTCTTTGCTTTAAAAATTTCTTATTCTAACTAATTCTGTCTAGGTTTGTTATTATCTAAAATATAATATGTAAATTTAAAATTCATTCTGTAAGCTTACTGTTATCTGGTGTCTATAACACTTTCACTTTTTGTATTGCTTTACCTTTATTTCTCTTCTTTGCTATCCATTCATAAACACTCATTTTTAAATCATTTTCTACCCAGCAATAGAAATTACACTAATCATTAAGCAACCTTGATTAGTGTAATTTACTTTGTGCAGGTAAAAGATTGTGTCAGCAAAGTATGATTTTCTTAGAGCTATGAAAGGGATAATCATGGTTATTGGGGTAATAAAACGTGAGGTGTCATTTTGGAGACTATGGTTTCCTAAAATCATTTAGCCTTTCTATGTGTAAAGAGACTGAGGCTTTATTTTTCCAATGTGATCATACAAGAGAGATCTGTTTTATTTCCTCAAAGTCAAATTGACCTGCTTCAAGTCAGATACTGTCTGGGAGGTGGGAAGTTAATTTAGTCATCCCTGGTGGCTCCTATCCAATCCCAGGAGAACCGGGTAAGGGTCTAGGCACATTGAGGAACATTGAGGAAAAACTTGCCTAGCTCCAAGACCATACCACTTGCCATGACTCCTACCCAAGCCACGACAATCTCTTGTAATCAAGATGCTGTGAGGCATTTTAGGTAACAGCAATCTTGCTAGGCTGGGAGACCCTGCCTGGCCCAGGATCCAGTTTCTCCAGGTTTACTACAGCTGCTCCCCGACAGGTGCCACAGGTCTCCCTCCAAGGGATTCCACAGCCAGTGGTTCCTTTCCAAAGTACTGGGTAATCCCCCTTGTCTCTTGACACTCCTACTTCTCTTTTACCCACTAGGCAAAGAGAATTCACAAATCCCATCCTTAAAATGAAACCTTGGAAGAAAAGTTGTCGTAGGGGATTTGGCATGAAAAGTCTCCCTGAGACAAGGAAACACAAGACTTTCATACTCTCTTCTTTTACCTTTTGATTTATTACTCAAAAAGCTTCATTTTTTAATTTATGTCTACATTCTTGAACCAGGAGTGGGGAAGTACAAAGTGATCAAACGCTAATGAAAATCACAACAGATTCTCTTTATTTGACACATAATACTCAAAATAATGACAATATTAAAATAATAGGAAACTTTGTTATTCCTTTATTACAAGTATATTCGAAAGCTAAATCTTTGTCATTCCCTAATATTGTGTGGTCTTAACACAGTTTTGTCATTTCCTAGTCCCTATGACATTTCCCATCGTTAACCTTTCAGTTGAACAAAACCAGCCCACCATCTCTTTTCTTCAGGTTTAACCTTGCAGCAGGTAGGAGTGAGGCCCTAATTAGTATGCTACGGAGTGTAGCAGTGGAGATTTGTATCGTAAGTAGAATGACAGTTTCAACCTATGTGCCCAAGGGACTGGAAATTGTCCAAGAAGGACAAAATGCAAGGGGGGAAGTTCAGACCAGGTGTGCAGAACTCCAGCAGCTCCGTCCCCCATTCCAAACATAGTACTTGTACTTTTTAATTTTCATTTATGTATTCAATTCCATGTAAAATCTCGTTTTAATGAAGGACTCAATTATTATAAAAATATGAAAATCATTAAAAGATATATATAAATACCTTCAATATTTGAAATGCCTCAATATATTGAGTTAAAGTTTTTCTTTTCTCCATAGTGTAACTCTATGGCATAGAAATGAACCTCCCCCTTAAAATTGTCTGTTGCTTAATTATTATTTACATGTGAAAATATCCAAATGATAGGGCACGTTTGGGGGATAATGAGTTATTTAGATTCTCAGTTTCTTTTCTGATTAGCAGAAAATCCATTATGGGCAGTTACTGATACAAATCTGGCTACTTACTGAATACCTTGTGTCCTGCTTGGTCACCATCACTCATCTGTTCACTATACAGAATGACACAGTATGTAGAAAGCACTAAGGATCTTCACCCTAAGAGTTGGATCATCTTATCATTTAACCTGAACTCAAAACTCTATTAATATTGTGATTATACTGCTCACCATAACATTTATATGGTGTTTATATACATTTACATTTACTGGCTTTTCTTATTGTTATTGTTATCAAATTACTCAAGTTTAATAAATTATTCAGAAGATTTTAGAATTCGATGCAGACAACATGCCTAACAATACTTTTTTAATTACTTAATCAATGACATACCATTATTTTACATTCTTGTTTGTTTTTTCACAATATTTATTTTATGGCTAGCTAAATAACATACATGCCTTAATTTTCATTAGAACTCAAGATTTTATGAGATAAGCTTAGAAGATTGAATGACTTATGTGGTAATGACAATTTTTATTTTAGATTACTGTTTTTTCTTGTTATATTCGTCCTTGAATAAAACTATTTCAGTATCTGGTATTTTTAGTAACATATACAATGTAGCTTTTAGAATAGAAAATTCCTCTGCTACTATGGTTCTAGTATATAGACTAAAGAATAATAATGTCTTCTCTACAGCCATCAGCATTCCAGTGTCTGTTTCTCTTCTAATACCGAATACTAAAATTAGAGTAATCAAGTTTAGAGATGGTTTTTTCATTTGAAAAGTCTGCACGGTCAATTCGAGAACTGGGGCTCCCCACTTTGCTCAGCCAGGACTTCCTAAAAAAAACAAATATATAAATAAATTAGCATGTAAAACATCTATGGAGTAGGTAAAATGAACCCACAACAGTATTAAGGGAGACTACTGTTACTAAGTAACTTTGGCAAATAACATGATACTTAAAAATATTTTTTCATAGAATGATGTATACAAAGATTACCAGTTTTACAACAGATTTTGGGGGTGGGGGGCCCAAGTTAATGATAAATTAAGCACTGTCAACTCCTGATGATTTGATATTGCACTATTTCCCCCATTAAAACATAGCTGTGTGAAACATCTAAATCATGCACAGTGTAGTGAAACAACATCTCAATTAAAAAAAATGAAGTTCCCGTTTTTGAAAAATAAATAAAACACATAAGGCCATTATTACCTAGCTCTTGTACAGAAGGAATTCAGTAATAAGTATTTTTTGTATATGTGGAGAGGGCAATATAGAGAGATCTGAAGTAACTAAATGTAATTTTCCATAAACATTAAAATAAAATCAGATTTATTTGGGAGAGGAGATGAACATTTTTACTTACTAAATATCATTTATTATCACATATACTAGCAAAGTGACTACAGGAAAGAGACAAATTAAGTGTTCTAAAACATTTTTCTGCTTAATAGTTCAATGGTTTTTCTGAATTTATAAGTGATATCTATGGGGTATAATTTTTATATACTTAGGAACTTAAGATGTTATATAATTTAGGCTTACTGTGCAGTGCTAAGGATTTTCAAGAATATTTCTGAGTAATAATTTGGGATACTAGACTAAAAGTGACTACATGTTAATAATATAATGATGTTTTTACAAGTAGTGGCTGTTATCCCACCTGCTATTGTAGTATCTTTTCATTTCCCCAATGTTCATTCCCAAAGCTAGTACTGTAAATAGTTGTGTGGTATATGTAATAATCTCATAAACCCTTGAATTAAAAATATTTTCTAGGTTAAAGTTATTTTATTAGCTGAAATTTATTCTTAATAAGGATAGGGGAAAAAGTCCAATGATTCACATTCCCATTGTGCTTTTTAACTCTTTTTTTGTTTTTGTTTTTGTTTTTTTTGTCAGCTTTACTGGATAAAGTGAATTTTTATTTCTTTTTCAGAACCTAAGTCATCAGCATAGCACACATTTTATTTTCTTCACCTCATTTAGTTGTGATTTCCATTTTTCTAAAATATTTCAGTTGTTAAAGAATAAGGTTCAGTTTTTATGAGAAGGAACTGATGGCTTTCATTTTACTTGAAACCATCTAGAAAACTAAGGCCAATAATAAGAGCTAACATTTATTGAACACACAATGTTTGCTCAGCACTGGTCACAAAATGTACGTGTTAAGTTACATACATTATTTCCTTTAATATACACATTAGCCCTATAAATTATAGAGCATTACATGCTTGTTACTGATGAGCCATGGAAGAGCTAAGTGGCTTTTCAGGGTGGTAACAGTGGTGCTGATGAGACATGGCAGAATGGCTGTGTGTGAGATGCAGAGGGCCACGGCATGGCATCGAGGCTACCTGTTTGAGTATTTTCTGGATGTGGTTGTCATTTACTGAACCAGAGAAACTGTGAGAAGAGTAGGTTTGGGGGAAAGATCAAAAGTTCCCTTTTGGTATATAAAGGCTGAATTGCCCACTAGATATGCAAGAGAGATGTTAATAGAGCTGGATCTGTGAGTCTGGAGAAGACAAAATTTGGATTTAAAGATACACAGCATTGTAAGACCATCAGACTGGACAAGATCAACAAGAAAAATAACAGATGGAAAAAGGGAAGAGGCCCAAGGACTATGTCTTGGGACACCCAATAGTACGAGCTCAGAAAGCAGAAGAGGATAAGCAAAGGAGAAGGTGAAATTAAGGCAGGCTAAAAACTGGGAGAGTAACATGTCCTGAGAGTCAAATGGTGCCATTCAGAACTGGGAAGGTCAAGTGAGGTGTGAGCCGAGAACTGACTGCCGCACTGAGCAACACAGAGGCCACTGGAATGTTGACAAGGCAGTATGGTGATGGGAAAGCCATAGCTGAGTGGGTTTAAGAGAAAACAAGAAGAGAGGCATAAAATTGGTGGATCCCGGCCCAGGACAAATCCGTCTGCGCAGGTAACTCAGTATTTACCTGGTGAGAGACTGAACACTTACCTGTACCTGGTATTCAAGGCTATCACAAACCTCCTCACTGGCCAAACCTACAGCTAAAGAGGACTATGTTAAAGGTACGAGCAGAACGGCCATGCTGTTGTGAGACCGGACTCTTAACACTGTATGGAGGACGGTCACTTGGCCTTACAGCTCCGCACACAGCACCGTGGGGATAGGAACCACTTGCCTATTCACCCGGGGCGCTGTGATCATGGGTCACTTGGCAAGCTCTGGACCCCTTCTCTTCATGGGCTTTTCTCACAGTCTGTCTGTTTCAGTAAATGACAACCTCATCAAAGTAGATGTTCAAACAGGTCCCCTAGTGTCATTCTGTAGTCCTCTGCATCTCACACGCGTCCATTCTGTCAGTAAATCTACTGATTTTACCTTCAGAATATATCCAGCATCTGACCTCTCATCTCCACCACTGCTACCACCCTGGGAAAGCTACTTAGCTCCCAGTAGGGGTGGGTCTGTTCTGGAGATGGCAGGGCTAGTTCTCTAGCCAAAAAGTAACTAGTCGCTATATGTCATACAAATTTATATTTAATTGATTAGTCTATGAGTGGGGTGGGATACATATTATCCTTCAAGCTTAGTGTGAAAGAGAACCACAAAATCAAACAGTACTACTTAATTTCATAAATATTTAAGTAGAAATTTATGCCAGGCCTATTCTAGATACTGGAATATGCATTGTAGATACTCAAAACAGGGTTCCTCCCCTCAGTAGTTGATAATCTAATGAAAACATCAGTAGAATAATAAAAATAACTGTAATATAAGGCATAACATAATGTGCACTGTGACACATATATATGAAAAAGAAGAGTTAATGTCTGGTCAAGATGCACTTTGTGGAGTGCATCTGGTCAGAGACATCTTTGTGATAGCAGTGACATTTGAAGTTATTTTTGAAGATAATACTATGAACTTTTCAAGTATCATAAACTAAGAAACATAACATAAAATATTATGTTTTAACTAATTAAAAATGTCAAAAAAAATGTCTCGAGCAAAGTCAAAAACTAGATAACTTACTATATAAAAGCACTTAAACATCAAACCAGCTATAGAGCTGAGTGTTGAGTGTCTTTAGATGTCAGCTGACCGTCAGATATGGCCCATTAACACATGGCCCATGAGTCTCATAGACACAGACTTAGTTAAAATGGCTTCCAGATCATGAAAGTGGAAGATTGAAGGGAAGCCTTTAGAAACTATCTAGGAGAAGCTGGCTACACTAGGGCTAAGGGATTCAAGGGGATGCAGTGAAACGGGAAACGGAGATGCATGGGTAGCTTTGCAAACAATGACTCCTTTGTTGTTACATACATACATGAGAGAATTGCTACTTTTGTGGTTAACTGTGGGTGCTGAATATTACCTGGAGCCTCAGGATAAAGAGCATCACTGAAGATAATAAGCAACTTAGTGGCCTCTTAATGCATAGAAAGATTTCTTTGCTGTAGCCTACTTTTCTGCATGTTTCTCCCTTAATGAGTGTTAGTAAGATTTAAGAAAACATGTGCTAGGAGAAAAATCATTATGTAAAAAGATGGTCATCTAACAGAAAAATGGACAGAGGACATAAGCAGATGAAAGGAAAAAATATAAATCACCATTAAATATGAAAATGTTCTCACTCTTACATATAATGGAAAAAATAAAGCAAAAATGAGACACCATCTCAAGATCTGACAAAAATTTTCAAGTTTGATGATTTCTAGGAGTGGAGTTAGAGGATAGGCAAATTTCTGCACTGTTGATGGGAATGCAAGCTTTTTAAAAGGGAATGCCCTTTTAAGAAGGGTAACTTGGTACTGTCCAAAAGATTTTTCAATGGCCATGCCTTACAGGCATACTCTCATAGAGCGAGTAGCACAGACAATGAGCTAGAGGTTAGCATGCAGGAAGTTGTTTAGGGATGTTCTTTGATTTAACAATCACAAGAAGCCAGGAGAGGAGACTGTATTAGACTGAGGGAGAAGCTGGGCAGAAATGCAATCTCAACGAGGACCTCATTCAGCATACAAGGTGAGAAGTCTGGGTCTTCATGTCCCCCCACATATCAGAGAGCTTCCTAGAGAAGAAGGTATGTATGACCTTAGGTGAGGTGGCTTCTTGTGCTGAGACAGTTTCCAAAGAGGGCTGACGAGTGGGGACCACCTCCCACTCATTTCCTAAAAAGGAATCTCAGTGGCCATCAAAGTGCATCCTACACATTTTCTCACAAGTGGACTCGGGATACAGTACGTAGGTGTGCTAACTGTTGATGAGACCCTGGGGCAGGTTCCAAGAACAGAATCCTGAGGTAGGTAGACTGTTTAGAAAAGAGGACATATCTTCTCTGTATAGACAACAGGTTAAAACAACATATGGAGAGCAATCAGATCTGAAGAGGATTTCACATGACATAGTCTCTGATTTCTCAATAAATTAAGAGGTAAGGTAAATTACTGAGGGTTAGGGAGATGTGGCAAGAATTAGAGATTATTTGTGAAATCCTCATTAGATTCAATTGCTCTCCATATAAGTTATTTAGACCTTTTGTCTTTTCTGTATAGTGAAATGCAATGGAACAAGGACAGTTTGTTCAATAAATAGTGCTGGGAAAAGTGGACCACCATAAACAAAAGAATGAAATTATATTACTACTTCACACCATGCACAAAATCCAACTCTAAATGGATATACTAATTGAACATAAAACCTGAAATAATAAAATATATAGAAGAAAATATAGGCAAAACACTACATGACATACATCTCAGTAACATCTTTAAAGACTCATCCCCCAAAGCAAAGAAATGAAGGAAAAGGTAAACAACTGGGATTACATCAAACTGCAATGCTTCCATATAGCAAAAGAGATATTAACCAAAACAAAGAGATACCCTCTGACTGGGAGAAAAGTTTTGCGCACAATACAACTGATAAGTGACTGATCACAAAGATCTCCAAAGAGCTGACATGACTCAATAAAAAATAAACAATCTGGCCAAAAAATGGGCAGAAGAGTGAAAAATACACTTTTCCAAAGAGGAAATGCAAATGTCCAGCAGGTATATAGAAAAATGTTCACCAGCACTTATAATCAGGGAAATGCAAATCAAAACCACAATGAGATACCATCTTACACCAGTGAGAATGGCTCATATTAAAAAAAAACTAGTAGCAACAAATATTGGCAAGCATGTGGTGAAAAAGGAACTCTCCTATGCTGATGGTGGAAATGCAAACTATTCCAACTACGAAAAGCTGTGTGAAGGTTCCTTAGACTACTAAAAATGGAAGTACCATATGACCCAGCAATTCTACTCTTAAGGATCTATCCAAAGGACACAAAAACATTAGTTCAAAAGGATACCTGCACACGTATCTTTACTGCAGCACTATTTATAATAGATAAGACTTGGAAACAACTCAAATGCCCCAAAATAGATGACTGGATTAAGATGTGGTATATATGCACAATGGAATACTATTCAGCAATCAAAAAAGATAAACTAGAGTCATTTGTAGAAACATGGATGGAACTAAAAGGAATTATGCTCAGCAAAATAAGTCAGAAGGAAAAAGAAAAATATCAGATGGTTTCAGTTATAGGAGGACTATAAGGAAATCAAATAAGGGATCAGGAAAAAGAATAATAACAATTAAAAAAACACAACAAAACAAAAACAGACAACTATAAATCAGAGACATTTTACAGAGGAAAGAGAGAGAGAGAGAGAGATTAAAGTGAGGGTCGGAAGAGCACAAAGGACTAAAGTAATGGTGCATGGGTGAATTGGTGGTGGAAATTCCATGGGGACTACACCTGAGGTCAAATATAAAGAAATATTAAAAAAAAAGAAATATGAACAATGTTCACCCAACCAAGAGGTCACACAGTCACAACACACAGCTCTGGCCCCAGCATATTTTACCTATTAGTTTAGCAGACTCAATAAATAGTGAATGGATAATTAGGAGGAAGGGTAAATTATATTCCTTTGAAAGAGACTGAAATCTAATATTCTACTATAAATCTGAATATGCTTTGTGTGCATGTGTATTTTATTTAAGAATCATGATCTGCTGAGAGATTTTTTAAAAGTTTCAATTAACAAAAGCAAGGATATAGATTGGACAATTCTATTGACAGAAGGCATGTTACTGGGTGTTCATCTCCCTTCACTTTAATGTATTTCAAATGCCTTAAGTACGTATTTTGAAAATGAAACAGGGGCCTCCCTGGTGGCGCAATGGATTTAGCAACACACTATGAAGCAAATTTCAGTCACTGCAGCACGAGTTCGATCCCTGCTGATGGCCAGGGAGCTGACCCACATGGCACAGCAGACCTCTCCTGCCTCGCTCACTGCTGCCCTCTGCAGTGTGTTTCAGTCAGTCTGCCTGTTCTGCTCCCCACTCTGTCTCTCACCGCCTACACCCCTGGCCTGTACCCCAGTGCTTGTATGTATAATAAATAAATCTTTTTTAAAAATGAAACAAATTTTTGTTTCATTTTGAACCAAAATAATGTTGCCTTACATAATTATAAAGTAATAATAGAAGAGGGAATTTCGTGGTGATGCATTTCTTACATGCTTGATAAAGATTACACGCAATTATGAAACATTCTTTCATGAAATAGTAAAGGAGAATGATCTTGCATGTATTATTTTAAAGTATTTGTCAGACCATCTCTGCTTTTAAAAAATGAGTAAAATACAATGTTGATATGTAAATGCTAAATGACTGAGTAAAAAATTCCATTCATTGAATAAATTAACTGTGCTGAGCTTTTCTGTTCGCATCCAGGCAGTCACCAACTACCAACTATACAAGCACTTGAACTCTCAGGGTTTTCAGTGTTTTCTGAGCACTTGGTGCAGACGGCACATATTCAGCATCAGGTGCAGTGCCGCCCATTTATGGCCTTGGCAGCCTGCAAAGAGGCCAGCTGTGGCCTTCTCAAATGCACATGCCCTTGAGTCTTCTTTACTGCCCCTACCCCTATCTAAAAAAGCACCCTCCTCCCACCACCGCCCCAGTAGCTATGTTCACATAATTGCTTACATATTGATTGTGTGTCCTCTGCATTAGAATGCAGACTCTACAAGGGCATTACTTTGTAACTCAACATTAGCAAGAGGCCCAGTGATACTAGGCACTCAGATACAGACACAGTAGTCTTTCACCTGAATGCCCTTCCATGAATGGAATGCACCTGACTGCAGCTTCCACGGACGGGCAGAAGGGCATGTCTAAGGTCCTACACAGACAGCACCAGGAGGAGACCCTCAGCATGACCTTTGAATGCTTTGATTTTATCTCACACAAAACAAAACCTTCACATGTTTTTACACTCTTTGAATGCTAAAAAAAAAAAAATAGAGTATTACTGAAAATGAGAGTGTTTTACTCATGACAGCTATATTCACCCTCTTACAGGATGTGGGAGGCTGTGGGTCTCACCTAGCAACATGTATATGGAGCAAGTTTATTTGTGGAATTGATTTATTAATTTTTGCCCCCCCCCCCACTCCAAAATTTTGTTGCTTGCTTGTGACTTCTCAACCCCTTATAGCAGACATGGTAACTGACTTTATCCAGAGTTCAGGATAGCACAAACCACAAGCACCAAATCTATTCTGCAAACCCAGGGGCATGACCTGCTACCATGTGCAAGCCCAGGCCATGGGTGAGTTCATATGCTCAGAGACAGCTTATTACATAAGAATCCTTAGGCTCTTGTGGTGGTGGTGGGTTTTGTGTTGTTGTTTTTGGCATTCCAAAGATGTAGAAAGATTTAGTGTTGTATTTTTCATAATAATTCAGGATTTTTTTAGGTTTGTAAATAGAAGAATCCTTTTCTATGACATAATTTTGCATGAAAGCTTAATGCTTATAGCTAAAGTGAAGTACTTCTCTGATGCAAGGGGATGACTGGTGGGGTACAAAACACCTCCCCCAGCTGCATCTCTAGAATCCCAGGGGAATCCCAAAGGCTCTGACTAGCTCAGCTGAAAACTGCCCTATTTACCTATTACAAAGATGTATTTACCTATTACAAAGTGCATGTACAAAGGGACATGCACACTGTGTGGAAAGTCATCGTATGTAGAAATGGAAATCAACACAGGACTGACTGTCTTTTCTGTGTTTCAAGTCTGTTAGCATTTCCTACAAAATGTAGTAAGATCCTCGGATGATATAAGAAATTCCATTTAACTGATATCCTTCTCTGAAACAAAGAGATGAAATGAAAGCACTAGAAAGCCAATTCTATTAATAATTCATAGCAGTTCTATTTCCTGGGACTAAAGTGGGGCAGCATAATCCTTTTGATATCTCTGCAGCATCAGTATAAAATGTAGCCCATAGCAAAAAAGCAGACAGTAGGAAAAGACAACTAATGAATTAAAAGATGACGTGGTGCATGCTGGACAATATTGAGTTGCTTGCCTATTTCAAGCTTTCAAACTAGCATTAATAATGGAAGGATAGTACATAATATTTTTGCTATTCTCCTTTCTTTAGTAAATATCCTTATTCAGGCATATGTGGACAATGGCATATACTTCTTTATTGTCAATATAAGCATTTTAAAGGTGTTTTGATATAACACGTGATGTAAAATTTCTATCTCATAAGTAGCCCACAATTAGTGAAGAGTTCTGTGATTACCCAGGGAATCCCAAGTCATCCATAGTTAACCTAATTCATCTCAAGACTAAAATGGATTAATTACCACTAATTTCTTGAGATTAGAGAATGTGTATAAATACCTAATGTGGTGACACATAGTAGGTGATTTTTATTACAGTGTGATTGTTCTCTGCTTCTGCCAAAGATGGAGGACAGCCATTCAGTAAGTTGTGACCCACAGTCATATAATTCTACTGCAATTCCATCAGTAAGACCTGTCGGTCTTGGCAGAATTGTCTGACATTGTGGGCAATGGCAATCCCTGTTCAACTGGGAAAGAGTTTGGCAGAGCGAACCAGGCAGGAGCTATGTCCAGGATTCTGGGAACCAAACAACTGATTCAAAGGACCGGGAGCAGAGAAAGCAGAACAAGCGAAGGCATGACTGGACCCTCGAGTTTCCCTGCCACACCCAGCTTTACCTTCCATACCAGAAAGTGACTGATACATTATTCTTACTTAATGGAAAGCAAATAGCTACTGGCACAGTGGTAATGGAACTAAATTCTGGATCATTCTGCCTGGTTGTCAATCAGAGACCATTTCCAAAGTGGTGATCTTGGACTAGTTTCTTAAGTTCTCAGTGCCTCATCTACGAAATGGAGAGTATGTTGCCTACCTCATAGAGTTGTTATGAAGATTAAATGAGATAATCTGAAAAAGAGTTTAACGCGGTTTCTAGAAAATAGCAAACATTCAGTTTTAAGTTACTGTATCAGTTGGGGTACAGTGTAAGCTAATGAAAACCACATTATCACCTTTACAATATATGTAGATAATTATGTTCTTACAAAATCGCTGGAAGGGTTGAGAGAACAGATTTAGATTGGGTTTGCTGGAACAACTGTAGAACTGGCTGCTAAAGTATTGTTAAAACTGTGATTCTCATGCAAATATAAAATGATGTGTCAAAGATTTGGTTCAACACATTAATGAGGGAATCTGAAAGATGGTTCTTATTAATATAAGCATTTTAATGGTGTTTTATATAATTTAGACACATAAGTGTGTATATATACATATATGTATATTATACATATATAGAAAGAAGAGGGAGGTAACCAGATAATGAGTAATGCTGAAATCAACTTGCCAATAGAAACTAAAACTCTGTAAGGTAGCACCATCCAACAGAACTATAATGGGGGCTCATGTGTAATCTGAAATTTTTTAGGAGGCTTATTTTTATTTTATTTTATTTTCATTTTTATTTATATTATTTTATATCATTCATTTTTGTACGGTGTTTGATTTATCCTCTCAGGTGTTGTCTCCCACAGAACTACCACCACAGGACACCAGTGAATCATCACCATAGACTCTTGTACTCTTCCCTCCCATTTTGATTTCTCTCCTTCCCCAATGACTGTCTCTGATTTATAGTTTGACTGCTAGTTTTGTCTTTTTTTCCTCCTGATCCCTTATATGGTTTTCCTATGTTCCTCCCATAAGTGAAGCCATCTGATATTTTCCTTTTTCCTTCTGATTTATTTCACTGAGCATAATCCCTTTCAACTCCATCCATGTTGCTGCAAATGGTACCATTCTTTTTTTATCACTGAGTAGTATTCCATTGTGGATCCACATCTTGATCCAATCATATATTTTTGGACATTTAGGTTGTTTCCATATTTTAGCAATTGTAAAAAGTATTGCAGTGAACATAGGAGTGCAGATTTAGAAGTCCCATTTTTAGAGGCAAAAAAAGTCAAATTAATCTTAACATTTTGTATAGCATATCAAATATTAAAAGATATACCCATAAAACAATAACTAAAATGAGATATTTAGCATAGTTTTTAACATTGAGTCTTTGAAACCTAGTGTATGCTTTCTAACACATCTCAATCAAACTTGACATGTTACAAATACTCAATAACCACATGTGGCTAGTGGCCATATTAGACCATACATTGCAAAGCAATAAAAGAATGTGTGGGTTTATCATTTCTTCAGGGGAATAATTCAATTGTGTATCTACTAGAAAAAATTAATTTGCTTTTGTATGGACAAGAAGTATTCACATTTCTATAGTTAATAACTAAATTTCTACCTTACTAAAGAAGTATGGTCAATAGAAAATCAATCAAAGATACATATCCCTATAGAATCAGAAAAATTCTGAAAGTTCTAATAGACAATACCCATAATGTCCCTGAAAGATATTCCCTAATCTTACTAATGCAATTCCCAGATGTGGGCACTTTTTTCCCTAATAAGCCCACTAGGGGAACTGCGGGGAATCAGAAGCCTGCACCATACATCACTGGCTTCTGAACATATTCTCTAAACTGCAGTTCTGGCATTGGGAAGGACCTTTAATTGCTAGCTCCAGAGACACAGGCTGTCTGCTAGATCTGCACACCAGTAAATAGAGGATTCCCACACTGCTTCTTCTCTCCACACCTAATTCAGTTGACTTCTGATTGATGAAACATAAACCACATTTGAGACTACATGCAAGGATGTCAGGGCAATATAGCACCTAGTTCTCTAGAACCTGCAGTAATATTAAGGCATCAGAATTTGAACAGAGATCAAGGGAGACAATATAATTGTGTGCCCACCACACTATTCGGTTAACAACATGAGATTCCTCACTATTGGGAATATATAAGATTCAGAATACTGTTTGTTGATCTGTGTGGTAGTTCTACTTCCTTAGACTCTCTCTGATGTTCAGTTCTTCCCAGCACTAAAACAGAATTTCAAGGAACACCAATATTGAAGGGGCAGGTGGAAAAAAAGAAGCCGATGTAGGCCAGGAAGAAGGAATGACCAGAGAAGAGGGAGGGAACCATGAAATGTGTAGTGTTAGGAAAACTAGATGCACAAGTAATTGAAGGAGCGAGCAGTCAAATTCCAAATGCTGCTGAAACCGAAATAGAGTATGAACTGAAAAGTGCTTTGGAACCTTAGCAAGATCTGCTGCAGTGAAATGGTGGGGGCGGAGGCCAGATTAGAATGGTTTCAGCAGTGAGGAAGAAGTAAAGAAACAAAGACAGCAGGAATAGATCAAACTTTTGAGCTGTCTGTGAAGGAGAGGAGAGACAGAGCAGTTTTATAGTCTAAGTTTCTGTTTTTGGCAAGCCTAACCTGCCTAGATTCTGACTAGATTCCTGTATTTATGAGCACCCTGTCTTGTAAATTGAAGAATAAAAGAACAGCATCTGAAGTGTTTGCTTTAGGGACAAAGTCTAAGAGGTTTTCTATTCCAGATGTGTTAAAATTGACTCCTTTATGAGCCAAATGAGAAGATGGTAGGCCAAACTCCCCTGTTTTCACTCCATACCCTGACCTCATCACCTCTCCACAAAATGTTCAATGCAAAATTAAATTTAGGGGGTGATGTCATTAGTTGATAGAGGGCTACCAGATAATTTAGAGCCAAACTGACCCACCCAGAGCAGAGGTCATTATTTAGACATTTTTTAAAGACTTGTTCCTGGCTCTATTTTATATCCCCACCCTTGTTTTTTATCTTTTTCCACTTAAACGCACGTTCTCGTTATAGTTTTACATACCCTTAAAAATCACTTTAAATCATGTTGGCCACAAAGTGAGGTATGAACATAAAACTGAGGTTTTTATCCTTCTTGCTAACACTGTTTCTTTACAACAAAGATTGCTGGGGGTGGGGTGAGGCTTATTTATGGAGTTTGGTTTTACAGCTGACTTTGCTAGATCCCTCTTCCATTAAAGCAAGCATGCAGCATACTGAGGTTACAGAAACATGAATCTTTAGGCAGTTGTCTCCACAGCCCCTCTCCATAGTGAGGGTGTTGAACTTCAGGACTGAGAGTTCTTAGCCAAAGCCCCTGAGAGTTCTTAGCCAAGTCTGGGCCTGGGCCTTCAGTGCCAACTCAGGGTCCCCTTCCTGTCACGCTTCTCTTCCTGTCATGGCTGGTTCCCTCTGGCCAGTCTGGCGGAAGCCACGTGGCTATACGCACGCAGAAGCTTTAAAGACAATTTCATCAAGGGTTTCCCTGCCAGTCCCTTTGAAAATTTTTTGTGCAGAGCTGAGTCAAAAGAATAGTTGAAAGGAGAATGGAGAGGCAGCTGAAGACCGAAGGAACCACCGAATGAACCGGAGATTTGATAAGTAGAAAATCAGAAACAAAAATTAGATGTTAACAGGGAGAAGAGAGCAGGGTGTTTAAGAGGGGTTGTCTGTGACAAGAATACTACACTCAGAGTTGTTTACGCTGAACTTGGGGCTTTCAGAATGCCTTTAAATACTCACCAGCAAATCAGAATAGTGAAATTCTTCTTTAAGGATGCATCTCATAGTCAAAGAATTTAGCTTATCTCTTGAATCTCCCAAGTTTTTACTTTTGTTGTTATTTTGTTTTAATTTTAGTCTCATTTTCTGGCAGGTGGGTATTTTACCTGTGGAGGCAAATATGTGACTGATTTAACAGGGAGACTCATGGTAGGATATACGGATACTGATATAATATTTCAGTTTAAGCAGTAATCTACAAGTGGTATTTGTATGTTATACTCTATTTTTCAGCATTAATAAGTAAAATATTCATAAATTTCAGGACAGAATTATCAGAAAATAGCTGTTTCCTATCAAAATGTTTCCCTTTTCATATCATCAAAACTTACTACCTTAAGAAACTTAATGATCTCCTACAGTAAAACTGTACCTAACTTTAATACTTGCATTCTAAGATGTGAGTGATCATGTTACTAATGATACCAGAGAAATCAAAGAATGTCTAGTCACCGGAATCAAAACGCAATTTAATTATATTACCTCTCCCTTTTTTAAGATGAAAGTACATGGCTGTCATAGTCAGTTTTCCAAATCACTTCTAGATAAAGCCACTCAAACTAGACACCTAAACCCAAAACCCAAATGCAAGTAATATGGTTGCATTTGAATAAATAAAAAATTTCGGTCTTAGAAGTCACAAGCATGAAGTTAAAGCCAGAAGATGGGGCCTACTGTGGAAGAAAATGGATTCCCCTTGCACTGGGTCCAGTAGTGCTCTGTGGAGTGGGCTAGTGTTTGGGAGCCTCTTCTAATTATACACCACTTCCTACTCTCACTAAACTTTCATCAAAGAAAGAAGCCAGCAGCTTCCTGTGGAGTCCTCTGAGGCATCATTACATTGGTGGAGACACTTCAACAGTCTTCAGTGGTCTAGGAAATTGATCCCAAAAGCTCTCTGAAATGATCAAGTTTGAGGGAATAAATGTCTGCTACCCAAATTCATAGGGGACCAATTATTAGAACAAGATACCATGTAGTCATTTATATTTGGTGCTTTATTTGTCAAATATATCAATCCATTTATACATTAATTTTCCTGTTAAGGAAGCGTGCTAATGAGAAAGAATTATATTAGCTAGCTCTTTCTCCAGGGAAGACATATTTTGGCCTAGCGAGTATATAATGACAGTACCTTCCTCCTTAGAAAACACCGAGAAGTGGTAATATGGATCACCTTTTAAAAAATTCTACTTGCTTCTCGGCCTTTTGGCTAAGATCAAGTGTAGTAAAAAATTCTACCACCCACTGCTCTTAACACTTAATTGCTCAGATAGGAGAATGAGGCCATGGTTTTCTTTACATTTATGTTGTGGCATCCTAAACATACTCTCTGAATTATACTGAAATATATTCTAGTCTGTTTTTGTTTCTAGGGAAAACTTATCTAGCATTTTACAAACCACATTTTAAGAAAATGTGCTTTGCAAGTGATGATGATTTTATATTCATTGTGGGAGGCAACATTTCTAAGGTTTTCCCTACTTTTGGGAAAGGAGAAGTGAAGCCCTTTTTGAAAAAAAAAAAATTTTTTTTCAGTGCCATAAATTTGACTTACATCATTACTTTTGTTTTAGGGGTTATAGTTCAAACCTCTAGAAATGCATGTCTCCACACCATAACAGGAGTAGTGGGTGGCTGCAGAAATACCCTCTTGCTATAGTAAGAATGAGCCAGAAAGGTTGAATAAGCTCAAGTGTTATCAAATTCATGGTGGTAACAGTCTTATGACAGCAAATAGTCAGTCACCATGCTAATTAGGCAACATTCACATTAAAATGATTGCTGTTCAAATACTCTTCAAACATAGAGACTTAAAATAATATTTATCCTGGGCCTCCCTGGTGGCACAGTGGGTTAAGCAACGCACTATGAAGCAAACCTCAGCCACTGCAGCACGAGTTCAATCCCTGCTGCTGGCCAGGGAGGGGACCCATATGGCACAGCAGACCTCTCCTGCTGTGCCCGCTGCTCCCCTCAGCAGTGTACTTCAGTTGATCTGCCTGTTCTGCTCCCTGCTCTCTGTGGTGAATCCTCTCCCCTCCTCTCCCCCCCCAAACACAGACCTCTGTCCTGTATCCCAGTGCTTGTATGCATAAGTAAATAAAATCTTTAAAAATAATAATAATAATATTTATCCTATTTGCCAGTGCATGATTTGGACAGAGTATGTCCAGGAGAGCTCATCTCTGCCACACCTGATTTAGGGGTAGCTCAAGGTGGAGGACTGGCTTAACTCTCAGGTGTGGCTGGGATCTAGAACAGCTGGGGCTCTGGGCGTGTGGGGCCTCACCATCTTGGCGGCTGCAGAGCAGATGTAATTCTCGCACAGGGATCCAAAGGCAGGGGATCAGGGAGTGCAGGTGGAGGCTCTACTGTCCATCCTGACCTAGTCTTGGAAATCACTCAGTGTCACCTCTGTCACGTGTATCTGTTAGAAATTGGTTGCTGTAACTGGCCCATATTCAGGGAAAGGGGAGTTAGACCACACATTCAGTGAAGGAGGGTCAAAAATTGAGGATTTGTTTTTAATATTAACACAAAAACTTTACGCAGTTAAATAATTATAGGAGCATATGTGTTTATTCATCCATTCAGTTCCTATAAACTTATCAAGCTTTTGCTATAAACTAAATAAAAATTAATTATTTTCCTCCTGCGGTTCCAGATATTCTAGCTTAAGACAACTCACATCTGGACATGAGTTTATGCATTTAGAAGGTTGTGCTTTATTTTAGGCCTGTCATTTGAAAGGGCTCAAACCAACACACAATGTCAGATGATGACAAAGCACCCATTTGGGAGGAGTATAATCTGGGCAGTAAAAATAGGTTTTTAGTAGAACTGATTATTAAAACCTGAGAAAATGGAACTATAAATCTCATTCAATACGAACACATTTTATAAAACTTATTTGTTAAATAAATTTGTGTAAAAGCAAATCATCTTTTCTGCCAACTTCAGACTTTCACTGACTGATATATTTTCCTTTACTTTCAAAATATTTCAAATTCCCCAGTACATGAAAGGAGTAATGTTTTATGATAGATAAACTATGAAATACACAGATGCACTTGCTGGAGTTAGATTTACTTCTTTATCTATTTCTTTATTGATATTTATTTTATTTATTTTTGCATACAAGAACTGGGGTGTAGGACAGAGGTGTGGGGAGTGAGAGATTCATCAGAGATAGAGTGAGGACCAGAACAGGCAGATCTACTGAAATACACTGCTGAGAGGAGCAGCAGGTGAGGCAGGAGAGGTCTGCTGCACCATGTGGTCAGCTCCTTGGCCGGGGATCAAACTCGTGCTGCAGTGGCTGCAAATAGCTTCATAGTGCTGCAACTTAACTCCTTGCACCACCAAGGAGGTCCCTGGGGTTAGATTTAGCTGCGAAGCTCAGTAATAGTGGCTTGGACGAAGCAGAAGTTTAATTCCCTGTGGGCAGTCCCGGGCTGGTATGATAGCTCCATGACCCTCAGAGATCTTTCTAGCTGACCACTTAGCTATCTCTAGGATGCTGTCTTCGTCCTCATCATCTGAATTGACACCAGAGCTCCAACTATCAAATCTGTATTTTAGGCAAAGGGTGGATGAAGCGGCAAAGACATGGAAAAGAATGAGTATCTGTAGTATTTTAAGATTTTCCAGAATCCGCCACGTGGTACTACTTATTGACCATAAGTCAATAAGCTACAAAAGAGATTGAGAAATATAGGCAATGTCAGCTGTATTCTGACTATGTGCCTAGTAAAACTGGCTTTATTATGGTAGAAGAATGGAAGATATTTTCTAGAGGGCACCTAGTCGGAGGATAAAAACCCAGTGGTATGTTTTGGACGTGTTATGGAGCAGATGCCTTTTAGACACCCAAGTAAGATATATGCATCTGGATTTAGGGGAGAAACTGAACCTGAGATTATAAAGTGGGGACTCATTGGTCTATAGATTTTGTTAAAACTGTGGGGCTAGATAGTAATACACGGGAGATTAAAGGAGACAGAGAAGTTGTCAGCAAGAGGAACAGCCAACATAGTAGGCTGAAAAGACCATACCAAGAGACAGAAAACAGGAGAGCGTGTGTCTTAGAGCCCACTGAAGTGTTTCTAGAAGATAGGAGCCTCCGTAGTGTCACAGGCTGCTGAGAGCTTGAGTAACACAGGCCTGAGAGTTGATTGTTGGATCTGGCAAGACGGAAGCCGGGGACACCTGGATGCACCTGGTGAAGAGCAATGCCGGGAGGGAGGGAGGACATAGAAACATTCACAATTGACAGTGTTATCTGGGAGATGTGCTAGAAAGGGCAGCACCTGGAGAGGAATGTGGAATCTAGAGAGAACCTTTTTAAAAATGATTATGGATTTAAGAGCATATGCATGTCTATGGGAGAGATTTAATGGAAAAGGAAAAGGTGATGGTGTGGAAGAAGTGCTAACTGCAGTAGAAAGCCAGCTCTAGTACATACGTGGAGAGACAAGAAGAGTATGCCAGGAGAGCCAGAGTCTGCACAACAGAACAGGATGTTGGAGGAGAATGATAGAGGGAACATACATGGCGAAGAATAGATTCGGGTGCAATCAAGGATCGAGTGGATACTCCAAAGAGCAGTGTCGCAGTGCTGGGAGCAGCCCGGGGGACAAGCGGGTGGGCGGGCTGTGGCGCCTGGGCTCTGCACCGAGCAGACGGGGCAGCCTTATCCAGCTTGGTGGGGGGTACAGCGATCAGGTTAATATTTTGACTAAATCACCTAGTAGCCTGTTCTTGATCTGGATATTGTTTGAGTACAGTTTGGGCTTTTATTACATCATTTTCCACAAAGTTTAAGTCACCGTAAGTACTGTTATAGTGTTTTAGACTTAATAATATAAAGAGATGACCAGTATTTACAACATTATTTTAAGTATCTCTCAAGTCTCGCATTTTGTGGGTGTACTCTATTGTACTGAAACAATATCTTATGGTTGGCAATTCAATTTGTCCACATTTTTAAAAAATACTTTAATGCTTACCTGTAAAACAACTCCTACTAGGCCCTCCCTGGTGGAGTTAAGTCTCAGCACTATGAAGCTATCTGCAGCCACTGCAGCATGAGTTCGATCCCCGGCCAAGGAGGGGACCCATATGGCACAGCAGACCTCTCCTGCCTCGCCCACTGCTCCCTTCAGCAGTGTATTTCAATGGATCCACCTGTTCTGGTTCCCATTTTGTCTCTGGTGACTCCTCTCGCCCCCTACCCCCAACCTCTGGCCTACATACTAAGCTCTGATATGCATAAATAAATAAAATAAATCTTTTTTTAAAAAGTGGAGTAAAAAAAAACCCTCTTACTAGATGATAATGTACGATCTAGAAGGCATGATGAAGTAGCGGTGTTCAGACTATCAAGCCAGTGCCAGACCTCTGGGCTCAAATGTCAGTTCCTAGCTGAGCAGCTTTGGGCAAATAATTTAATCTCCCTGTCTTAGTGTGCTCCTCTTAAAATGGGGCTAATGATATTTCTGTCATGTAAGTGTGTTGTGAAGATGAATAGAGTTAACACATGTCAAGTACTAAACACAGTACCGGCATGGAGAGTGAGCAGTAAAGGTTAGTTAGGTCAGTGTGTAATCACTGTCCTTGGTACAGGCCAGGGCAAACAAAGAAAACATGCTGAATGAGTGATTTGTGTAAGATCTTCAGTAGCAAGATCAAAAGGTTAATAATCCTAATCAGAGCCGGAACCAAGTTCTAAGTCTTTAATCAGAATCTTGATATACAGACTTAAAAGGGTTAGTATATTAGAATCATTTTGATCAATTTTTTTCTTGTTCTTCATTTTCAATCATTCACACAGTAGAAGGACAAAACCCTAAATATATAATAAATCATTAAAATGAAAACACCTCTATGAACTATATTTCATTATCAGTGGTGGTGCTATTACTTCAGCATGCTGTCACTTAAATATGTGAATGTTAGAAATAGTTGTTTTTATTCTTGAAATTATTAAATTATTAATTAAAATATTTATGACAACTTGTTATAAAATACAAATAGGGTATAAATACAAGAGGTAGAAACTGAATAGGCAAAAAAATTTTTAAAAACTATAAAGTAAAAGATCCTGTGGAATTCCTCCTATGCTACCTTTAAACTATTTTTTTTTAAAAAAAGATCTATTTATGCATACAAGAGCTGGGGTACAGGACAGAGTCAAGAGAGGTGAGAGGATTTACCAGATACAGAGCCGGGAGCAGAACAGGCAGACTGACTGAAACACACTGCTGAGGGGAGCAGCAGGTGAGGCAGGAGAGGTCTGCTGCACCATGTGGGTCCCCTCCCTGGCCA